>VWPU01009592.1:0-282523 GCA_013398955.1 Callaeas wilsoni | reverse complement strand
GCCATGAGTTTGAATGGCTGCTCGCCATATCGTGTGGGGCGGGCGCTTCCTGCTATGGGTTTGAGGGGCTGGCCGCCATGTTGTGTGGGGCAGATGCTGCCTGCCGTGGGTTTGAGGGGCTGGCCACCATTTGGTGTTGGGCTGGCCGCTATGAGTTTGAAGGGCTGCCCGCCGTGTCGTGTGGGGCGAGGGCTTCTCGCCATCAGGTTGCACTGGGGGGGGGCTGCCCGCCATGTCATTTAGGGTGAGAGCTGCTTGCCATGTTGTGTGGGGAGGTGGCTGCCTGCCATATCGTGGGGAATGTAGTCCGGCTGCAGCCACTTCTGATTGGGGTGCACTGGAATGGGAGAGGAAACAAATAGCACAGGTTGCTTTGATAAAAAGCGGCTACTGCCCACCTCTTGCTCTAGAGGATTTCCTCATGAAGCTGTTAAATATTGAAGGAGTTGTGCTTCTTCTCAGTAAGTGAAAAGCCTGAAAACATACAAAAATGCCCACACTGTCCAAAACCCTCAAAATGCTTTGAGAGCTTTTCTATGCTGATCATTACATATGTATGCTGGAAACACAGCTTATTGCTCTTCATGTCTGTAGCTTTGTTGCCTGTTGGGGTGAGACCTTTGTGAAGTTACAGTAGGGCTTTTTGCAGTCCTACTGTATGACGAACATATACTGTGTTTGTATATAAGTCTTATTATGAAGTATTTATTGCAAAGTTGTCTTTATAGAGGACTTTAGGCTTTATTTTGGGGTGACCTGCTGTGTGAGGCCACCTCAGAAACCATAAGGAGTGTTCTCTGTCTTTAAACACTGACTGGGAAATGAGTTATAGAATCCTCCTGGTTAACTGTTAATGTGGAATCGACTAACCGAGAGAGGAGAACACAATATGTTCTGTTCTGATGGTTGTCCTTTCTTTCCCTTTTATCCTTCTTTCTCAAGTGCCTGATTGTCTTTACTGGGATGGAGAGTCAGGTGGGAACACAGAAACAACTGTGGTATCCAGCAGGATGCAGATTTCAAGATGTAACTGTATTCAAAAAATAAAAGTATTTAGGGAAAGGGGAGCGAATGTGAGCTAGAACCCATTGTTCATTACTGCTGGATATTTATGAACTCGGGTGGACGAAGCAGGTTGTATCCTGCATCCAGTGTTGATGTACAGATACCTAGAGCTTTGTAAGTGTGCATCCGACTGCAACAATTGGATAGAATTTCTGCTTAAGAGCTTCAGAGCCAAAAGCTGCACCTTGCTCACTACAAGTGTCAGAGATAATCCTGGACAGAAAATGGGTTACAGCGATATTATTTGTTGTCTCTGCTTATGCAGTTTGGTTATTTACTGTGTTTTTTTGTTTGGTTTGGCCATCTGGTCTTGAAGCATTTTGATTTATCTGCACAACTTGACTGATCCTAAAGAGAAGTAGGAGCACAGTATATCATGAGGCAGTTCAGAATTCCTGTAGTAAAGGAATCTTTATTTAATGCAGCAAGGATTCATGTAGCAATGTCCCTCTGCACAACATGTTGGGTGTTTGCCATGTTAACTCTTAGAGTTGAGTTCTGCTGGTGCAAATAAAGGTACAGCTGCAGGAGAAGAAACTGCTGACCTGTCTCTCCCAGGGCTCCTCTTTGAATGGTGCTTTGACCACTTACAGCCAAGGTGAGTTCCCACATCTTATGTGTTGTCTTTAGCATTAAAGCTGTGCTTGCTGAAAACTGGTGAGAAGCTTTGTGAAATGCATCTCTTGCTTCATTTGAACTGTATTTTATTGAGGTGATCTGGGTGTTTGAAGGTGATGTTTCTGGGGTAGAAAGGAGACTATGCCATGAGCAGTGTGTGGGATGCGCGTGAGCCACAGATTCAGGTGCAGAAATGGTGTGCAACCTAAAGTCCTGTCAATCTTCCAAAAGTTGTGAGAGGTCTTGGTGTAAGTTGTAAATCCCGTTAGAGAACTTAAATCTCATGAGATGCTTATGGGCATCTGATGGATGGGAATGTATTTCAAGCATTCAGACCGGCTGGGTTCGAGCGAGTGATACAGTGCTGTAAATACCCTTGTCGTTTATGTTAGGTCAGATGGTGAACTGTTGTTTTATGAGCTTACCTCTGAAAAGATGGAGGGTATCCAGACCTCATTCATCTTCTGCAGTGTTTCTAAATGTTGTTGTTCCTTTTTTTCTTAAGGAAAAAAAAGTAAGTCTAGATTATTTATGTATCTATATATATATATTCAGAAAATAGCAAACTGAGGGGAGTTTGCTTTTTATAGTTCCTCCGCACCATTGCAAATAGCTTGTACCCAAAATCTTTGGGTTAAAAACAGCACAAATGCACTCCCACATATGCGACTCCAAGAGGAAAAAATAAACTTTGCGATTAATTGTGGAGTGTTTGGTATGTGATCTAAGCTAGTAACTGGCTCTTGGATCCCACGAGCAGAACCCTTCCGAAGTATCCTTTGTAGGCTCTGTGAGTGTACTCAGAGACGTTTTTGTTTGTAGTTTTATCTTTCTAAAATCTAGCTTTCCCCCCCTCCTGTGGGTGTGGGATGGCTGCCAGTGCTTAGTGACCCGTGACCCCCAGCTGCTGCCGCGCTCAGGAATGTGCGTCGGGTCCCAGCGGCAGTGGGCGGTGGAGGCTGCCCTTCGCTCCGATGTGTGCCCGGCGTGGGTGGCGGGAGCTGGCAGGGCAAGAGGCAGGACTTGGGCAGGAGTAGAACTCTCGTGGCGGCGCAGGAGCTTTCTGGGAACTCAAACTTGCTCGGGCTGGATGTGAATAGCCTGGCCTCGGTTCAAGATGCTTTTAGTTCCTGCCGGGAGCAGCAGCTGGTCGGTGCACAGAAGCCAAAGCCCGTGGATTCACCCAGCGTAGCACTCAGGGGCATCACATGCTGCATGTAGAGCTCTTGTAACACTGTAAACTTTGGGAATTTTTAGATCCAGAGCATGTCACTAATAATTCAGTCTTAGATTGCCTATAAATAGCTTCTTGTATCTGAACCTGCCCTTTAATGAGGCTATTTCTGTCACAGTTGGAGGCTTGCACTGGAAATGCTCTACCTGGGATCCCTGCTGGGTTCTTTGTTGTCTTGGTGTGCATTCTCCGCTCTCTCCTGGCTGCCTGGTATTTGACAAGGAGGATGTTCCAAACAATTTTAAGCTTCTTTAGTATGGACACTGTTGGGATATGCCTGAAAACCAGAAAATAGAGCTGACAGTCCTGGATCTGGTTTGAATTTTTCCGGCTGTGGTTCTCTATCAGGGACCAAGAGCACACATGATTTGTCAGATGACAATAATTGATGAAAAGATGGCATTGCAGTCCTATTTTTACTCCCCATGCCAAGCGAGTGTCAGTACAACCTTCTTCAGACTTCACTGAGGGCAAGAACATGCTGCTCCCAAGGGTCACAATGTGCTGAAAGCAATGGATAACAGCCTTTCTACCTGCTGGGTCCAAGCCTTGCATAAGCAATGTGCAAATTTGAGGCTGAAAGTTTCACAATGGCCTGTTGCGAGCTGACAGATTTCTTGTGTATTTGTTTGCAAACAGGCAGTATGGCTTAGGAAGGTCTTTGGAGCAGGAGCCCAGATTGCTGCTATTTGAGCACTCACCTCATTCCTATTACAGGAATAGTAAGCTGTTATGTGTGTCACTTCACCATTAGAGGGGGAATTTCATATTCACCAGACCTTTGCTTTATGTTAATCATCCCAATGGATCACTTGCTGAAACAAGTAAAAGCCCCAAACAATAAACTTGATTTTTAGTCATGCTTTTGTGGGAATTATGAAGTTGTAAGGATGCAATTGGAGAAAATTATTTTATTAATTTTAAAAAAGAGGGTGAGAAGAGCAGGTGAGCTTAAGTTTCTGTGGCCCTAAAATGACAAAGGGGGTAGCCTTATGGTTCTCAAAATGGCAGGTGGGTAGGTCAGAGCAAGTAGGGAGCCACAAGAGTTGTGTATAAATATTTAGAAGTAAAATTACCTCTGTGAAACTCCTTTTGGCTTTAGTGGCTGCCAGTTCCCCTTCTGTTTGTTCAGCTAGAAAGAGGAGAGTCTATATTTAGTAAAGCAAATGTGTATGAAATCTATATCAAAGCATTTTGTGTGACAGGTTTTGGAGGTGGTGGTGAGATTTGGTACAAGGTGCAGGCATTGCAGAAAATCAGTTGATGCTCTATTTTTATGATACGAAATTACTTAATCAATTACATACTCAGCACGGGCTACGGAGTGATAACCTCTTATCCCCCAGACTAACACTGCAGGTGTTTTAGTTGCTTCTGGTCTTGGCACTCATGTTTGAACTAAGCTGTTGCTGCTCCCTTGATGGAACTCTTCATCACTTGACAAAACTGGGGTCTGCTTTGCAATGGTATTTTTAAAAACACCAGGTTGCTGATGATTCAATGCAGAAGTGAGGGGCAAGCCTTGGCATCTCCAAGAGCGATGCTGGGGGTGGAAGAAAGCTCTGGTTATCAGTAACGTGACCTGACGCAGCCTTTGCCGCAACTAAACATAGTTTGGTATTCTCTGCACCTGTTAGCCTGCTTCTTGCTGTGCCCGTTTCGGAGGGGTGCACGCGGACCTAGACCTTTACCTGGAGCTGCCTCCCACACGTCTGAAGGGCAGTTGCTCACCTTTTTCTGTTCTGCTAAGGGCAAGTTATTTAAACCTCTTGGAGGACCTGTCCTTTGAGGCATTTGGAAGCTGAGATGAGCCAGCCTCTGCTACTGCTCTCTCATGGAGCTTTAATTTGAGTAGTGTCTGTGGGAGCTTTGGCACTGAGCTTTATGGGGTGTGGAAGTGCAGTGTGCTCCTCTCTTCCCTGTAACAATTTCCCCTCAAAGTGTGGCTATATTGCATTTGTGTTTTCTTTTTTCCTTTTTGTCAAGGTTTTGCAGATTAGAGATTGATTTCAGTCAGAGAAAATTGCTGAGCAACATCATTGTGGGGTGTTTTTTTTGGAAGTTCATGATAGAATGTCATGATGGTTGTGATCCTAATTATGATCTACCAGTTTGAAATCCTAGAAATGCCATGTTTTGTAAAAACAAGCTCCTAGTGAACCCTCCAGCTTCCTCCAATACTGTTGCTATGACAAACCAACCCCAGAGCATAGAGCAATTATCTGCCCAGTCCTGCTGCTGTCCGACAGAGATTTGAGGGAGTCGGTCACCTTAGTTTCAGCTACAGCTTGCAATCCCTTATTTAGTCTGTGCTGCTTCTGCAGAAGCAGCAAAATCCATATTCACTTAAGGGCAGCGAACTTCAGGTCTGCATAAAAACCGGGTTTTTAATACTTTTAAGTTCTACTTCTGGAATGCACTGCCAATGATTATTTAGAATGAGTGAGCTCATGTTGCAACACACATCGTGATGAAAACTGAGTGTGTGTAAGAGGCTGGAGAGATAATAGTGTGTCAATAGCCATTTTGTCATGATTTTTAATTCAGATGGATTTTAAATGGAGTTTCTAAGACTCGTATGTGCAACCTGAGGAATTAATCCCTAAGTGCACAGTGGCTCATTGTTTTGTTTAAAGATTCTCCAGAGAAATTATTTTGTACTATATGTTTATAAAGATCTTCTGGGCAGCATATGTACCATAGACTTCATAAAGAAATTGCAGTAAACCCTCCAGGCTTATTTTTCCAGTGAAATAGCTAGAGTAGCACATTATGACACACTCATCTGGAAGAAAAAAACCAGGAAAATACTAGGTTGAGGTACCTTCCAAAGAAACACTTTCATATTGTAGGAAGCTGAAAGGGTTAGAGCAGGAAAAGTAAGTACTGAGAAATCAAAGACAGTAAGAATGTCTTACTATAAATGGGTGGTTTCTAGAATGTTTCTTAAACTCTTGATATCTGTAATTGGCATATTGACTGTACTTGTCATAAAATAACCCTGACCTAAATGCAGTTACCAATATAAATGTATTTTCTTGGATATAGCTGTGAAAAATTAAATCTTCTCCTTTAGAGATGACACAAATATGTATTTTTGGTCCCTGTTTGTAGGCAGATGGGTTTCTGTATGGCAGAACACTTACCATGGTAACATAGATTATGACAGCTGAGCCATTGACTTTTTTATACTTAAAACCCAGTGGAAGCCACGGAATAACTATAAAAGGTAACACTTCTATTGCATTTTTAATTATGTTAATGATTATGTATTTCACTCAGCGCCCATTTAATGTATAATTTATATAATTTATGCAATGTAAGTATCAAATTTAGATAACAAACATGCGTATAGAAATCAGTACGCATTTGGAGAAATCCTAGTCTTCTAACATCTAAATGCTGGACAAGGATTTGCGTTTGGCATTTTGTGACGGTTTTCTATCCCTCCTGTGGATGGAAAACCTGTGCAAGTTTAATTGTATCTCTTTCTTGTAACTAAATGTCTCTGTTAAGGCTTCTGGCAAAAGGGAAAGCAGTGTTGCATCTAGGTGTGTATTGGTTACATTAGACTGAAAAGTTACTCTACTGTGAAGCTGGAAAACTCATGTGAAAATTTTACGCTGGTGGCCAGAACAGTTGGAAACGAGGAATGAGGAAAGATGAGAATTTTCTAAGTCTAAATGAAATGTTGCAGGTCACAGGTCAAGTTACTTTTGTCTTGATTTCAGCAGCTTTTTATTTGTCTGTATCACCCATCACAGGAGATAGAACAAAAGTCAGCTTTTAAAGGGCAGATCAGCATCTATGTCAGTTAAAAAAAAAAAAAAAAAGAAGTGTCTCTCAGGTTTTTGAGATGAGTTGTCACCAATCATGATTCCCTGCCATAATAGCTCATGTCTCGCCTTCTTGAGGAAGGAACATCCAGTAATCCTGTTTTACCTGACAAGTGCTCTGCTCAGCTGGCATGGAGCTACTGCTCCAAAGAAAACAGTGTCAAACCAGCTCTGAAATGTGGTGTGAGGCAGCAGCTAAATTATCTGTGACCCCAAATGTAAGCTCCACAAAGTTGCCGTGTTTTGGTTTACTTGATTTTAACAGTGCAGGGATTAAAGAGCAGCTGGTGTTACTCTGAATACGGGGGGGAAAAAACCCCACAACTCTTAAAACCAACTAACCACCAGCCTTGGTGTCGCCATCAGAGCCCAGTGTTTGACTCTCTTGGCAGATACGAACGCTGTTGCTGGTGTGTGTTAGCTGACACGACAAATATTTCATTTCCGGCTCCAAATTTACATTGTTGGGGTTGCTCATGAGGAATCTGGACACCAGTAAACATGGGAAATGCTTGTGTTTACCCAGATGCATGAACTTTAGAAGAAAAGTCATATGAGTAGCCAAATATTTGAACAGTGTATGCATTTCAGATATCCTGTGTACAAATGTGTTTGTGTATCACACCGTCCTCTGTGCCTTCCTCAGTTTTTTAAATGCCCTTGCAAAGGAAGGACCCTAATTAAACATCTGCACTGGGTGAAGAACCCTGTAGGCACATAAGCAGTATTCCCTAATTTGTGTAGTTGGACAGTCTCTGAGGAGAGAACTCAGTGGGAAAAAACCCACCGTGTTCAGCCACTGAGCTGCAGAATTATGACATTTGGCTATAAGTGCTTTTTAATTCAATTTGGTTTGTATTTCCTAAGCTTTTTCGTATGTTGGGTATTGGAAGCCTTTGTTTACTGTAGGTTTGCCAGAGCCAGCAAAGGTTGGACCTGTTAATAAACCTGTATGACGAGACCTCTCAGACAGCGAGATCTTAAAATTAGCAACATGTTCTTCATTGTTGGTACTTTTTTCATCTTGTGAGAGGTTGAATTTACACCTATCAGAAACCAGATCTTGATTTCACATCTCTCTGCAAAAGCTTGTAAGGCAACCTGCTGTTTGCTCACGTGGAGGAAAGTTGCTAGAGCTGAGGTAAGGTTATAGCTTTTGCTTTCAAGCGTCTGCACCCAGGCATGACAGTTTGTATCCTCACCTCTGTGATTGCCCTGCCGGATTATCAGCCGCTTGCAGGCACAGTTAGATTGGAAGCATGGTTAACTTCAAGATGCTGCTGGTGAGATGGAAGGGTAAGACGAAAAAAATGAGCTTGTCATCCTGGTATCGTGTGTATTAATGCATAAATAACTGAGATACTGGAGTAGCTTTAAGCTAGTAATTTATAGCTTTGTAAGAGAAATAAATATGGAGCTTCTAAAATGTCAGTAGCACCATTTTCATATCAATTGCCCTGTTGGAGGCATTGCTGATTATACAGCTTTTGTGTATTTTCTAGACATAACCGTGTTATTTGCTGTATTGCTCGATGATTGCAAAACCTCAGCATTCAAATACTCTTAAAAAGTAAAATTGGGCAGTGATGGAGAATTTGGGCAGCAAGTCCCAAGCAATATTAGTTTGAATGACTGGTCTCCCCCACAGAGGAAGAAACAAACAAGATGCTTGGCTGAAAGGGCCTTAAACCCAAACCTGACTGTGTCAGCTCTTCAGCCTCATGTTTTGAGTGACTGTGGTTGCCTCTTTGTTCTATTTACTACACACGTTGGGCCAGTGTTAGTGGTTGTTATGTTATCGTGTCCGGAGGCTAACTTCCATTTAACCAAAGATATGTCCAGTAATAGTGCTGTTTTCTTGGGAATGCCTGCTTGGCTGTTTTTTATAGAATGGTATACCAGATAAATCAAAACAGTTTTTGAAAAATGCACTTGAACTGTAGGCCAGGCCTCCATACATGCGTCCCTTCTTTCAGCCAGAATGTCAGCAGACAGCCTGATCAAAGCATTTTCCTCTGGACATAGTCAAAACTGTGAAAGATGAGACATAAAAATTCTGATGGCAAATTATTATTAGCTCGCAAGAACTGTTGGGAGAACGGAGCCTATCTGTAACTATTGACCTTGGTCTAATGGGAATCTATGGGAATAAGAGTATCTAGACATGACTTATTACAGAAAGCAGTTTACTTGGAGTTTTCTCTGTATTAGACACCTAAGAATTAATTTCAGACAGACATTTCCCATACACGTTTTCTTTAGATGTGACTCATGTTGCAACTTTAATGTTGTTCCGATAATTCAGACATCTCCTAGAGCAATTCTGATGGCTGCAAAGCTACATTTCTTCCTCTCTTTTCCTTCTAATGCTTTAGCAGTGTGGATTGGAAGGTGTTTTTGTCGGGGCACAGCCTTGAGTCGTGCCAGGCCAAGATGCTTACGTATTCAGAGAGTCTGGTTTGCCAAAAGGGCTGTTTTTTAAAACCGATACTAAAACAAACATGGCTTGTGTGAGCATCGGCACTGGCAACTGAGATTGAAAGGTTAGGGTTTTGAAAAAATGATACCAAAGCCAGTTAACTCGTTCACCAGCATAAGGCAGAAATCTAGGACTTGAAGTACTCTGAAAACTGTTTTGGTGATGTTTGTTACATATCTTGTTTCAAGTCCAAAACGTATGAAATTCTTGTTTAAAAAGTAACTGGTAAACTTTTCTCTAAAATAAATGTGTTCTGGTTGCTTTTTTTGCATAAACCATTTGTTAAGAGATAAATTACAAGTGCTGAGGAAGGCAATACTCTTCACAGAGGGGGCCCTTTGTTAAAACTGCATTTAACTTAGAGCAATAGCAAAAGAGAATAATTTTCGTACGGGGAAGTTGGAGAAGGCCACTTTTTATGGGAATTGCAAGATACACGGGAGAGAGAAGAGGTAAACAAAACTGACAGTGGGAAAGAAGCAAAGGAAAAACAATGGAAGGCATCAAAGCAATTGGAAATGAAAGCAGAACACTTTCAGCTTTGTCTGACTGTTAACAAATTACAGCCCAAAATATCTTTCTCATACATGAAAGCATAAACATTTAAAATACACTATTCTTTTATTAAATAAGTGTGTGAAGGGGACGCTTTTTTAATGAGCAAGTATCTGAGAACCAGAGTGGCTGATTTCAGTCACAAAAACCAATTCCTTTAATTTTTTTCATTGATGGCGAGAAAATGAATTTGTGCTTTTATGGGTGTTGCAAAGTATTTTTTTGAGATTTTGGGGTGAGTTGCAGAATGAAAATGTCAGAGGCAAAAAGGAATCAATAGCTATAGGGTGGTCATTGTCTTACTGGTGTGGATATCTTAGAAGCAGCAGAGCATGGGCTGTTTTGGCTGAGATTGCCAGGTTAGCACCTCTGCCCTGTATCTGATTCCCAGGGAGGTCTTTTGGTATCAAATGACACAGTAGGTAAGAATTCCAGAGTGTTGTTTCTCTCAGTGTTATTTCAGACTAGAAGTATTTAAGATGTGATTTTCTCTGTCTAAAATCTGTATTCTCAATACATAATTGTAGCATGAACCTCACAAACTTTGAGGGAGAAAAAACCCCAGAGGTGTTTGATTTTGATGGGAAATCTTTATCCTAAGCCTGTCCTACTACACCTCCATAGGCCAAATGGAGATTGTTCAGGAGCAAGTCAGAATGGTGAGGAAGTCATGGATTGCCAGCCTGTGTTTATTTCCTCAGTGTAAATAGCATGTGTTTTCTATCTTTGCTGTTGCTTAATATAGATTCTCTGTCTGGGAATACAAAAGTTAAATAAATCAGATGTGTGCAATGTTTGCTGATTTTTCGCAGGGATGTGCAAAGCTGGCTCTGGGTGACTACTTGCCCTTCCTGCCAGACTCCTCCATCGACGGGCTGTGAACTCATCCCTGTCTTCAGCCCGTGAATGCTCGTTCTCAGCGCCGTACTTGGCGCGCCTTTAGGAGACACTTGAGCGAGTTTGCTCCTACAGCAGCACACTGTGTGTGTTCCCACTGCCTCGCTCCACGCCCCTGAACAATTAGAGCCCAACAGCAAGTGCAGTGGAGAGGGGAAATATTGGAGATTTATCGTGGAGCCTGAGTTTCTGCTTTCCCAAAACAGGAGCTTTCTTCTAGTGGTATTCAGCAAGCGACCTTTCTCACAGGAACTGTGCCAGAAGATGGCATTGCTGTACGCAGAGCACTCATCTCTGTTGCAGCAAGTCATTAAGAGGAGTGGAAAAACTGCAGCCTCCAAGTCCATTAGACTGAGTTGGGCTGACAGGAAAGGAATTTGCCTTTGTATTGCTTGTCAGGGATGGTTCCATTAAAATATATAGTGTGCTAAGTGTTTTTTTTGTTTTGTTTTTAATTGTTACTGTTTAACAAGAAGCTTTTATTTGAAAGTATAAATTCATCCATAGGCCGAGGGGGTGTATCTCAATACTCAGAACTCTTTTTATGTTCAAGTGGAAAAAGGAGGCACTGTAAAAATCCTCCCTGTTCACACTGCCTCCTGCCAGCATCTTACTCTTCAGGCTCTGCTCATTTTCCTCCACTCACTGTCTCCCAGCCATCCCTCAGGTGCAGTGGGAAAAGTATTCTCAATAAATTTGGTTTGGGAATGGCCTGTGTGCAAGGGTAAGCAACCTTTGGCATGCTCCAAAGGCTTCTGCAGTGAGTTTAATCCCAGAAGATAGTAAGCACCCCTTGGGGGTAGGTGAAAGCCTGAGGAAAAGTTGTACTCAATTAGCAAAAATGTGTTTTTTCCAAGTTTGTACTTTATAGCAGATTTTGTTATCTCAGTGAGTGAACACTGTAGTTCTGATTTCCACAGGCTGTAGGAAGAGTTGATGTGATAAGACTACAGTTTCTCTTGGGGGGGGGAAAATCAGAACCTAAGTTTTGCTGGATACCGTAGAGTAGATCCAGCCTGTGGATCTGTGTGCGTTTGAGGATTACAGCGTGGTCATCTCTGGGAATGCTGAGGGAAGCTACCTGTCGTGGGTCCAGCTCCTCAGGGAATTGTTAGGTTTGTTGGAAAGCTGCTTGTTCCTGTCGTGAGTTTTGGAAAAGCCTTAGGTTGGCTCATGCTGGTGGCTGAACTGCAGGAGACACCTCCTTCACGTGTGGCCCTAACACTGAACAGAGACACACAGAAATTAAATTAGGAAGACATAATGCCGGAAACAAACGAATACCAGAGAACTTCCTTTTGCCTCCTCTGTAAATGAAGTTAGATTCCCTTACTGGTAAGGCTTCGAGGGGAAGGAAAGGGAAGGCAAGCAACAGTGAAGAAAAATGGAAAGAGTGTAGAACCATTGTGCCAAGTTAGCCTTTGAAGCAAAAAATGACTCCCCAGCATCCTTCACTTGCTTATTTGGCCATGTGAGGTTTCCCAATGGGTTTCCATGCAAAACTCCTAGGTTTTGGAAGCAGAAGTCAAGGATGTAAGCACCATCCTTTTTCTTTGCTTTTCACATTGCTTGGTCAAAGTGACTCTGTGGGATTTGGTTTGGGGTTAGTGGTGGCTAGATAAGGTGGAGACCCCAATGTGTTGGTAGATATCGTCTTGCCCTCTCTGCAGGTGGAGACTCTCCTGGGAGGAATATGGATCTGCTTCTGTAAAATTTCCGATCCATCCCTTCAGGAGCAGTTCCTTTTGGGAGGGATCTCCGGCCTCCCTGTTGCCATTACCTTCGTGAAGTAACTGTCACGGAGAACGGAATTGAAAAAACCCCTGAACCAACCACGTTGCCTTTGAAACACACGAGGCTCTGGTCTCCAGTAGTCCAAGGCTGTTTTGTAGACCTGGATTTACTGCATTTGGCAGCTGCTGCTCTGCGGCTTGCTCTGCCCGGAAGGCGACAATTGTCCTTCCTTGAGTGGTTTAGGAGACAGTGCACGAAGGACTCTTCTCACAGCTGGCCTTTGTGAGCTTAATTCTGAAGGGATTGATGCCAGAGAGGATGTTCTTCTTTTTCTTTAGTAGCCTGTTACTGTGCAGAAAACTTATTTAATGGTGAAACCCTCGAAACATTCCTAGCAGGAGAAAACTCCTTGTTCTGCTGATTGAGGACAGGTTGTTTTGGAGACTTCTTTTTGTTAGTTACGTTGTGATGTAAGAACAATAGTTTAACTCCATGTTGGACAAGACATTCTGAAGCTCAGTGGATACAGATGCACCTTTGGGTAGTAACCTGTCAGTTTAGCTTTTTATTTGTGTGTTTTTAATTGGAGCTGAGTCACAAGTGATCAGCCTCTGGCTTGAGCTCAGCGGCATGTTCCATTCTGCCTGTGGCGAGGCAACAGGACTGCTCAAATGTCAGAAAATGAAACATGGAAGAACAGCTTTAATTAGTGAAATGACCTGCTCCCTATAAGAGCTGCTTTGACACCCAGTTCACTAAGCGGCATTGAAATACTGCTGCTTCCCCAACCTTCCCAAAGCTCCAATGCATGTGTATATATGTGTATTTACTTATTAAAAAACCCTCCTCTATGGCTGTGCTGGGCCTGCTCCAGAGTTTCCCTTACACTTGGGATTTGCTCCTGTGTAATTCCGGAAGGGGTTAGATTTGAAGTGAGTGCAGTATTATGCTGAACTCTTTATGCAGTCGAAGCTAAAAGCATTATCGATTCCATTTGCTATCAATGAAACAACTTAGATGTATCTGGAAAATGAGAGAAGGAGAAATGGGGAAAAACAAATGAATGTTTCATGCCACGTATTTCAAGGCAGCAATTTGCAAGCTTTCTTTATTCCTGTCTTCCTTCGCGTTGCACTTGGTGCGTGTTTTGTGCTGCAGGTTTCAGAGTGCCCGGCCTCATCAGGCTGCACACACAGTACCACTGCTCGCTCTGGTCTCAGAATGATATTGTAGGTCACATTAGTCATTTTATGTCAGCGATGTGGAAGCATAACGTAATTAATTTGAAGGGGGGAGGGAATGTACAGAAAGAGATCTGTTAAGATAGTTATGCTTTTTTTTTTTTTAAAGTTCATTTAGAGTTTTAGTGGGACTGTTGAGAACTGTTAAATCTTTCTCAGTGTCGGTTCCAGGCAGCACTGACAAGAGCTAATGTGTGCAGCTTCACAGAATAGCCTCTTTCTATTTTTGCATTTCTTCATATTTCCTGTTCCGTTTAACCCCGATCTCCTGATTTTTGCAGCATATCAAAGACTATCTTGTGTTTTGTTTGATGTGTGGGTTAATATTTTCTTACTAAAATTATCAAGCCGTATGTGGCTGAAACAATCTAGACTTAAATATCCATGTGCTTGCACTACAGGATTTTGTATGCTTAACTGTTGAGCTTGTTTTTGGAAAAGTGCACAGCTGTGGAAAATACCTGGTGCCCTTCATTGTAAGTTCCCCTTGTTGCACTGAGGAAGCCCAAATACTGTAAAAGCATCAAACTTTGTCTGTTCTATGCAAAGTGATGATCTAGTAGAAGAATGAGATGTTACCTGTCGTCTTTGAACCCGATGGTATTTTCTGAGTGCCGCTGTGTTCTGTGCTTTGCACAGCCCCTGCAGTTGAACATCTCAGACCACGTGAGTCAGCATGTGGAGCTGCTGAAGCAGGGGTCTGTGTTGTACCGTGTTTCACTGGAGGTGGTGACGTGCTGTTTGCTCTCTGCCAGCCCTATCCCATGACGTGCCTTTCCTCCCGTCCCTAATTCTCTCAGCTTCTCCTTTTCCACGGTTTTGCCTTTGGATGTTCCTTGGAGTACTGGCATAGGCTTAATTTCTCACTCCAGCTTTGCACCTGCACCTTTGAAGGGTTGTTAGGCCTGGAGAAGAGAATGCTCTGAGGAGACCTTCCAGTACCTAAACGTGCTCCGAGAGAGCTGGAGAGAGACTTGTCACAAGGGTGTGGAGTGACCAAACAGAGGGCAGGGTTAGATTGGATATTAGGAAGAAATTCTTGGCTGCGAGAGTTGTAAGGCCCTCCCAGCCAGAGAAGGACCAGGTTGCCCAGAGAAGCTGTGGCTGCCCCTTCCCTGGAACTGTCCAAGGCCAGGTTGGACGAGGCTTGGGGCAACCTGGTGTAGTGGTAGAGGTCCTTGCCAATGGCAGGGGGGTTGGAAGGAGATGATCTAGAAGATCCTTTCCAAACCAAGCCATTCTGTGATTCCATGATTATTTTAGCATAGCTGTAGTCTCAAAGTATGTTATAATGCAGCAGTAAAGCAAAATTAGTTACCTTTAGACAAAACTAGCACTGTTTGCTGGCCTCATTGTGGCTCAGCAAAGCTTCTTTGGAAGCAGCTGCTTTGTGTAGTTTCCCCTTTTCCCTGCTCCCGGCACAGCTCCTGTGCTTGGCTTATCCATAATTGCCAACCTCTGTCCCAGATGTACCCTCAGTCCTTTGCTGCGGGAAGAGGCGAGTGGGGAAACGAAAAACGGCGGGGTGTGTGCGTAGTCTGTCAGAGGCTGTGGCTCCCCTGCCCACCCCTCGTGAGAGCCTGGAGGGTGCCCACGCAGGTTCCCCCCCTCGCTGCGGGCGCGGGTTGCAGCGGGGAAGCGGCAGAGGGGCGGCGCGGGGCCGAGGCCGCCTCCACGGGTGTCACGGCGCGCCGGGAGCCTCCGCCCCGCCGCTGTCCGCGAGTGGGCGGGGGTCCCGCCTGTCGCCACCGCCCGGCCGAGGCAGCAGCGGGCTCCGTGCCGTCCTGCGTGCTCGTGTTCCCGATCTGGCGTGAGGAAGCTTGGACATACCGGGAGAGGAGGGAGGGGAGAGGGAGGGCTTCCTGCTCGGCGCTGTCACAGGCAGGGGGCGGCTGGCAGCGCCCGCGGCTTGCGGCAGCACCGGCGCTGTGACGGGCGGCTTGCAGGAACCCGGCGCTGAGGAAAGAATACACCCGTCAGTAAGTTAGCCGGGGTCCCTGTCCATCCGAGAGCCCGTGCAAGGGTGTCGTGTTTCGTGGCTGTGGCTCGAGTGGTGGGGTTTTGCGGTTTTTCTTTTTCCCATCGGTATTTGTCAATGGCAACCACAGAGCTTGTCCTGTGTAAGGAACTATTAAAATGTAAATATCAGGCAGGGATAATCGAAATTTATTTTTTCCAGCAGAAGCAGGAAGTCTGTCTTCTGCCAAAGCAACGCGTCAGACAGATGAGGGGATCGGGTAGGAAGCCCCTGTTTGTATTGCTGGGTGCAGAGAGAATTTTCTGTGCCATCCCACAGCCGTGTAGCGCTGGTAGGCACAGGTGCTCTTGCTGCATCTGTCGAAGGGCTGCATGGAAGGGGGGCTTGCCTCAGCTGTGCAAACTCTGCCTTTCTGCAGTCCTCGGGTGAGAAAGATGATCATGCCAAGTGGGAAGAGGCAGGGGGAGATTGGTCAAATTTTTCTGTATCCGCTGTAAAGAGCTGTCTAGAAAAATTTTCCCTTCGATGTGCTGGGAAGGGGTTGCTAGAGGAGGTTGTCAGGGTTTCTGATTCTTCTCTTTGAATGAATGAGGGCTCAGGGGCAGCAAAATGTCCTCGGTTCCTGAGGTTTTCTCCCTTCCTTTTCTTTCTCATCGAGAAGCCTAATATCAGACATGCATGTTAAATCCTTGTTTCCTATTTAATTTCCCTCACGATATAATCAAGCAACACTAGTTAGCATTTCTGATACTAAACAGCTGAATGTAGAGGCTGTTCATGTCTGCTGCTCCACCAAACGATTTCCAGGCTCCATTGGCAGCAGTGCACTGATTCTGACTGTGCAGGAGCCAAGGATGGAGCCTTGACTAAGGCCTTTGGGCGTGTCACCTCTTCAAAAGACAGATTGATTTAAGCTTTGCTTTTGCTCCTAGCTTCCAATCTTTTCTTACAGGTGAGGAAAAAAGGAGATACCAAATATGTTAATTCATATTTCCTATTTTAGTCTTAGTTCTTTTACTCTATTTTTGTTTTTCGTAGAGTGTTGAAGAGGGAAAAGCTGTTCTAAGAACATGCTTAAGCAGCCATGAGTCACTTTACATGGATGGGGTCGTGTCTGTGACATTCCCCCATTGCTGTTTGCTTCTCTCATTTTTCTGCAAAATGGGCTTGAGCTTTGTGGAGGTGTTACTGGAGAGTAGGATGTTGTAGCTGCTGGGAAATGTGTTTGTGAATCTGTTGCACTTTTCACTCAGAAACCTTTACTTTTTTTGGTAGCACAAGATGGAAGAGTGGGCTGGTATGGAAGAGCAAGAAAACACATTTTAATAAGTTCTTTTGCCATTCTGTTTGGCTTGGGTGCATTGTATATCGATGTTATTTCCAGTGTCTGTGCTTACAGAAGGGCAGAGCCACGCAGAGGCTGGCACTTGATGGTGGTTATTGCATGAGTTCAAGGCCGAGCCGGTACTAGTCAAGTCAGCACTGGTCTTCCAGCGCTTGATCTGGTGGCCACTGTGATTGATAAGAAGCACTCTGCTGACCCGGATAGATTTTTGGATCGGCTCCCTAGCTGCCCGTCTGGATAATCAGGGCTCTGGATTTCAGCAGACTGTCTAGGTCCCCATTCCCAAACTTGTTTCTTAATGTTTGAAAATAAAATTCAAGTCTTACCTTTATCTTACTTTGCTAAAACTCGGTAAAAGCCAAGTGCAGTTTTATTATACATCTGATTTATGGTTTTGCCAGATAACTTTGTTGGCTTGCATGAGTCTGCCTACCCTGGCAAGCTGCGGGCATTTCAGTGGTCCGGATACAGTCCTTGACTTGTCTGTTCATTCTGTGCGCTAAGCTACACTGATACGGTCAGTAAATTATCGCTTCCAATGCCGCTTGGGTGTTCTGAGAGTAATTAGACCCCTCCTGGCTCTGCTACATTTGTACCTCTAAGGAAATAAGAAAAGCTTCTTGTTACTGGGTGATGTCCTCTCCCCACCGAGTGATTTACTCCAGTATCTATGTGGCCCTGTGGACTCTGTAATGAATGGGTTCAAAGAGCTGAAAGAGCAGAATTTTGGGGGATTTTCCTGTCGTGCTCTCCAATGGTTTAAATCAAGGGTGGCTTCACTGTAATTTGTAGTCATGCGGATCCAAGGCTGGAGTCGTGTTAATCCATTTCAGAAGCAGTGGGAGGGGAGCCAGTTTCCAGCGCTTTCTGAATCGCTTTTTGGGAAAGGTTCTGAATGTAAATCACGACAAGTCCACGACAGGAAAAGAAAAATGTGATTGTCAGACCATAATGCTCTGGGGGAATAAGTACCATTTAAAGTTTAGTAAATTTTGTGTTCATGGGTAGCTTTAGTCTTGTACTGCTCTGTGAGTTCTGTATTGGGGTCTCTTTAATTGGTATCACTTGGGCACAGAGCACAAGCAGATATGTCCTATAGTAAACAAAGCAGCAGATTTAAGTTAATGCTAATGTGTTTGCAGGCTGAGCCAAAAGCTTTTCAGGGTTATTATGACGTGCTGGGCATACAGCCCATCGATCTAAGTGTCTGGAGGAGACAAAAGTTATGGATTGACTCGTTGTACAAATCAGCTCATCTGAAAGTCAGATTCTGCTATTTGTTGCCATCAGTAATTTAGTCGTATTAAGTACGGCTGAAGACGGGTGGCGGTGTGGCCGGAATATTGAGATGGGATTTCAGAGGTCCCAGGAGAGCCATTCCCTGCTTCACCACTGCAGATTTCCTCTGTGACCTGGGGCAACTCATTAAATGTTTTGGTAAAGTAGGGTTGGTGGTACCTCCTTTTTCACAGGGTGTGTGAAGATTATTGGGCTAGATCTATTTTTGAGGGGATCATATAAATCTAAATGCAATATCAAATGGCACATCTGAACAGTGTGTGCCTTGTACATAACTGGACAATACCTGGATTTGTAAGCGTGTATGTGCTTCATACCGTAATATGCTTGCACACCTATGTTTTAATTTTGGCAGTAAATCCCGACCCATGATGTGGGGCCTCTGTGAGAAGAGCCTTTGTTCTTCGTCAATTCCGACCTAATATTCAGAGACTGTTCCAGTTGTTAAACGCAAAATTGAAGTTCATTGTGTATTAACAATGACAAGATAATGCAGACTCTGATGAGGACTTAAATCAGACCCATGTGCTGAGGATAACGGCATGGAAACCTCTCCTCCGGCAACTGCTGCTAGTGTAATCCGTAATTATTTGCGTATTTTAAGCTTGGAGGATTTGACTCCCGGAAGTGGTTCAGTCCCGTTCCTTGGGAGTGCTTGGCCAAGTGGCAAGAGTCTGGATATGTTGAATTATGTAAACTCTGATACTTCAGATTAACACATATATACCAAGTTACATTTTAAGCTTCGTAACCTCAGCCGTTCCTTAGAATAAACCAACAAGATAGCGTGGATCTGTGGGACATCTGTCTTCTTGGAAGCCAAATATTTGTGTTCCACAGAACAACTTCATCGAGGCTGGTTAACTACACAGAACAGAAAGTTCTTAAGCTCTGGTGCAGCAGCCTTAATTGCGTCAGGCCTCCTAAATGGGTGGTCATGTACAGCAATTGGTGAGAGACTGTTAAAGCTATTTTTTCATTCTAGGTAACATCTAGTTATAAATTAGGGTTTTAAGATCATAAAAAAATGCATACTGGTCATGTGAATATGTTTCTGTTGCTTTTTTATTTTATCCATTGCTTTTCAGCATGTATCCCCACTTAATCACAAAGCTCAGCTTTGTTGTCTGTGGGCTGTTGCAGGGGGGAAACCTCACGCTTGGAGTGGGCATTTTGAGCAGGAGTTGGGATGGATGTGGGTCTGTCCTACTGCCAGGCCCCTGAAAGTGCGATTCCAGCCCGGGGAGTGCGCAGCGTCAAGGCTCCCTCAGCAGCACTGGCTCTTCGGTGTCTTCCCCTCGTGGCAGGCGTGAACTGTGTCTCCCTTCAGATGAGTCTGCTGTCACCATTGTCCAGAATTAATTTATTTTTTGATAGGTTCTATTTGAAAGAGTATCAGAAACGTGTATTTGGTGCTCTGTGTTTTTGCTTGGCTAGTTATGCTTTCAGCAGAGCACCTGTTCCACCTCCGGACATGTCCTTCTGCCTTCCCACCGGCCCCAGCACCTCTTCTCCATCCCCTCTTCAACCTTTGCAGCGAAACTGGACTCTGAAACTTGTCACTTGACCACCTTCCTGTGCTGTTCCATTGGCTTTCATCTGGGCCCATGGATTAAATTCCAAAGACACTTGTATCATTTGCTTCATTTTAGGCTAAGGTAGTCTGTTCTTATTAAATGACTGGCCCCCTTTTGGAAGGAGAGCTTTTTAAAATGCGCAACATGTGTCATTATTTTAAAAAGGTAGTTAATTTAAAACGTTTTCTACAATATTCCGAAGTCTCAGAAACTGTTTATCTAGATGATTATTTTGAATATAAAGCTGGTTTTTGTGTGGAAAGCAAAAGATAATGATCCCTTGGGTTTATTTTGACCTACAGTGCACCGATTCACCGCTCACTGTTAACAATAGTTGAACTCTATTGGGATTTTTATTTTGTGACTCAGCACAGGTTTGAGGTTGTAGCAGTCTCAAAGTTGTCTTCCAGTTCCTGAGCTCATTAATGGCAGCATATGTTTTTTACTTGCGTAAAAAACTAGGTATTTTCCCATCTGCTGTTTGAAGCTGTGGAGAGAAAACCTAATGCTGTTTCTTTGTTTTTCTGGGAAAAGATGCAAGGCAGTGGTGAGATTGTAACACATGCAGATGACTTAAAATAAATGAGTTGTGGCTTTACAATTATGATCTACCTAGAGGGAAACTACAAAATTAGCTGCAGAGGAATTTTACATATTGTACCTTGTACAGAAAGTGCAGTTTGAAGCATGGTTTTGATGTTAAGCAGATGCAGCTAGAGAGAGCTCTGATTTGCACATCGGTGCCCTGACTTGCAGAGCAGCTGGGCTCATTTCATACCATGCTGTACTTCCTGGATCTGATCTGATGTTCATAAAGACAAAACCATACAGCCTGTCCCCCGTGTGGAGCTCGGCGCTCTGCAGGCAGCTGCTGCCTCTTGCCTGCCTCTGTGGAATTCTCCAGCCGTGCTGGGTGTTCCACGTGCTTCCTCACTGTCACCTGTGGGAGTGAAGTGTGCGGGATGCAACTGCTGACGCTGTGCTGCGGGCACCGGAGAAGGATGCCTACCTGGAAAGCAAGGTGATGCTTAGGATGCGTTCCAGGATGCTCCTGAGATTTCATCAACACGCTGCTTTTACTCACAGCAACGACAGAAGTCTTTGTAAATACAATTGAAGACATTAATCGAAGCACTTCTCAGTGAGACTTGTTTCAGTGAGGCACCTTCACTGGCTCCCTCCTTGCCTCCTCTCTTGCCGTGGGTGCTCACCACTCCCAGGTGTCACACACTCATCTGCTTCCTACGGTTGGCACATCAGGTTCTTGACTATATATTGTTTGGGAAGATAAAGCATTTCAGCTCTGTCTTTTCTTCCATAAAATAGGTTTTGAACGATTGATTGAAAGGCAATAGGTGGAGTGCACACACGGATGAAGCAAAATTATTATGTACTATAGAAGAAATTATTGGTTTAATTTTGAAAAAAGAGGTTTTTTTTTCTGGGAGACGAGCAGTGTTCATCTGTCAGTGTTCCGTAATAATATTGGGTAATTGTGTACAAGCACTTTAAAGGTTTCTATTTCTAATCTTTGAAATGACTCGCTGATAATATAGAGCTGCAGGTACTGGAATTCCTGTGACTCGGTGTATGCCACTGCAGGAGATGGCTCCCTTTGTCCCAAGGGGTATGAAAACATCCTGTCTTCTGTGATTTCTATACCGCGCTGTACTGAGAGGGAGAGTATAATGAGTGAGCCCCTCTTAAATTACCTGCAAGCCTCCTGCTGTCAGCCCAGCACAAGGCATGTGTAGTGCGGGGGGTGAGGGGTGTCCAGCAGAGAAGTGTGTGCAAGCCAGGAACGACTTTCAGGGTCTTCCTGCTGTTCCTTGCCTCTTTTTGTCATCCCAAGGGAATGGTCATTGACTAGTAAATAGAAATTGTTTTGAATACACTGAATTTCACAGACATAATCTGCTGTTTGTGCAGAGTTTTTGTATTGCAAATTAACACGAGCAATTATATTGGCTATCAAAGTGTTATTGGAGGAGAAAGCAGTGAAGTGGTGATGTATGCTTGTGGCCCTTCTGTGTGATGGGAAGAGGAAGATGTGCAAAAAAGAGTGGTGAATCTTCCTGTGTTGGATTAGTGACTGCACCAACCATCTGCTCCAATGGTGGTCAGAGCATTTTCCACTAAATGCAGTTGCTTGAAAACCAGCCATTGGCAATAGCTGTCTGGATTTAAAAGGAAATTTTTGAAGTCCGGGATGAAAGATGAGGAAAAATCTCTTAGCTGTTATTCTCTTGACCTCCATCTGTTTTATGGAAGCAAAACTTGATTATGTCTGTGCACGGTTGCTCTCTAAAGGGTTTTAGTATCCAGGCAGTCCCCTGGTTGTTGTCCTGTGGCTGGAAACCTCTCGTCTTGCTGTGCTGTACCTTGAGCCTTAGTTGCTACAATTGCAGCAAAAGGGAAGGATGGCCTTAAGTTTTACAGACCGTGTGACATGTATCCATCGGATTGGGTTGTTTTTTTTGTAATCATGTAGTTATATAGGTAGTTTGACTGCTTGTCTAAAGCCAGAGTTTAATTCTTCTTTGCTTTTATTTAAAGGCAAAAATATATTTGGACAGTTTGATTATAAAATCCTATGGAAAAGAAAGATGATGTAGAAACATCTTAAAACTGACTTCAAAAATTACTTGTAAACCAGCTGGATCATAGGTGACCTGAGTTCTTTGTCTACTTGTAGGATGGTCAGCAGAGAGAGGGAAGGGATGACAAAGTGTTCTGGGAGAATTTTCAAGGTTTCAGAATTTGGGTTTATATTGTTTTAACTTCTTACTGATAACGCACCACAGAGGCAGATACTTGGGAGTGTATTTGCTCTTGCCCCTTTAGGAGCTGAACTACAGTCTCTCTTCTTATTTCTGAAGGTGGAGAGATACATTTAGATGTATTTGCGTGTATATGAATATAAAAGATAAATATCAATATACAGAATTATATAGGAAAATATACCTTATCAAATGATTCTGGAATCACCTCTCACTCAAACAGAAGCATTCATGCCTACTACTCTCACGTGACCTACTTTTTGGTAATCACGGCATTCTGTGTGCAGTGTGCAGCCTGTGAGATGTAGCCAAACATTAATTTGTATTGTGCATAGAGTGAATATTTATTAAAAATTCACTTCTATTAAAAAACATAATGGTATTTTGGTGACCTCCCATTCTGAGGAAATGAAGGAGAGAAAAGCTGAATATAATAGGGAATGATACAGTGGTATCAGTCCATCTTCCGAGATGCTCCCTGATCTGAGTGACAGGCAGTAATTGATGTGCTCTCGTTGCTTTGTCACCTCAGCTTATCTTCATTCTAATTATTGCCACCTGCCTGCTCTGAGTGAGCATTTGGTGTGGGTGTTGGGATGGCTCCTGAAGGCAGTGCAGGCTTTGTGGCATGAAGTACCCTGCCACAGATGAGAAGCATATGCAGAATTTTAAGGTACTATGAAATATCTGATCTCTGCAGTGTAAGTCAATATATGGATGTGCCACAAACTATTTAGGGCGTAATTATTGAAAATGTGGTTTTGATCGTGATATTGTGGTCACTTTGGCAGAGAATGCTAAACTGAAACCTTAAAGAACTTGGGAAATACTGTAATTCAGGTCTTTGGGGTAAAGAACAAAGATCTAATTAAAAATAATTTAAAATATTTTCTGCTAAAAATTAAAATTACTTGTGTAAAACTTAGTCTAGTATTCTGAGTAAATTGCTGCCTGGATTTTGATCACTGATGTAATTAATTAGTGTCCAACACAAACAGTACCAAATAGAAGGTGAGGGTGAAATTGTAACATTTTTTGTTTCTTTGTTTCTGTTAGTTGATTTTAGTTAAAAACCAAAACACTGTAACACAGTATTGGAGTTTACATGTGACAAACAGAATTTTCTTTTGTGGGTTGAATTACTGGCAAATAATAGTAATTTCTTACGATTTCACAGCATTATCTCCTGTTAATTTACATCCTGATATCTCGTGTCCATGTTAATTTAATGCTAATGAGCACGTTGGTAATGATGACTGTGGCACAGCAGATTCAAGTGTTTTATTTTAACCGCAGTGTTAATTTTCTGACAAGAATCATAGTTTTCTGTGCTTACTTCCACGCCTCTACTTGGGTGCCTGTCATTTGCCTTTTAACCCATTTTATGACTACAAAATATACAAATATTTTTAAATAGAGGAAAATTTTTAGCCTTTCCTAAGAAGGAAGAAAAGCAAGCTACCAGTGTTCTGCATTAGCTGCAAGATTTTAGCTCTTGTTTTCATATTTCAGAATTAGCATAGGAACCACCAAAGTCTGGAATCTGTACCACCTGATGCAAAGCTGTTGCTACTGACTGACAAAGTTTTGTGAAGGAGCAAAGACATTTTGCACATTAATACCTTGGTTTCTATATGTGCTAAGCTGCTGTTACAGCCTTATCTGTTTTCTTTTTTTCGTTTTTTGTCAGGCTGGTTTTTTATGTAACTTGTTTTGAAGTGCCTGTTCTATGGCTCTCTGTACACCTGGGTACTAAAATTATAAATATTTACAATCTTCTGCTGCAATAGGAAAAGTTGTTTTAAATTAAATGCTAGAACAGGTGGATTTTTTCCATATACAGGGCTGTTTGTATGGAAACAACCAACACTGGCTGCCCTGACTGTTTTAACATCAGGGAAAGCACTTGCACCTGCCTCGCCTTTACTGTCTCAGCTGTTTATGCCCTCACCTTCCTCAAGTCAGCCTGACCCATCGCAGTGCTCTTACTCGGTTGCATCTCCAGCAGCTTTAAAAGACCTCTTAAAAAACCAAAAAGGCACAAAAATGGCAAGCTGAAAGGGAAGACAGGTATTATGCAGAAATGAGGCAGCTGGTTTGAAATTTCATTGTGCTTCCATGTTTGTAGAGCTTTTGTGGTCAGTTTTAGAATCTTAAAATATCCACCTGTGCTATGAGAATTCTCTTCGTTGTACATCCCAGGTAATGTGTTTTCAATTTAATTACTCTCAACTTACTGCTCTTAACTGGGAAAATCTGTCATAGACCAATGAAATATTCAAAATTGCTCAAAAGATTCAGACATGCAGTTACTACTCGTGTAAATGGGAGATGTGTGTGGGCTTCCTAATCACTTAAGTAGCTTTGAAAAAACTCGTTCTTGATGTTTTTTTCTCTGCAGTAGCCAATGTTTATAGTCTGCTTTGAACAAGGTAAATTCTTGTTCATTGTACTGAGAGCATATCTGAGAGTTAGAATTGCCATTTTGTATTAACAGGAATGTTACGAAAAAGTTCTCTATTCTTTAAAGTCAGCATAAAATATTCATCTAAACTATCAATAAATATTTAAAGGTGATGTGAAATTTTCATGCATTTTAAAGAGTAAAATTAATTAGAACACTGTGAGGACTAAACCATTATAGTGAACAGAAGAGTTATTTTAACATCTGTGAAATTCAGATCAGGTACTTGGTTTAATTTAGTGAAAAAAGCAGGAAAACATGGGTGACTTCTTATTAACCCTTTGCTTTCTGCAACCTGGGATTGGGGCATTAGTTTAAGATGTGGAAGACCCAGAGCTGCTGGTCTCCTGGGATAGACTGGAAACTCTTTTTGGTCATTCTCTCAGGACTCTGTTCTCGAATTAAGGCTTCCTGTTTTGGTACCACGTGTCCCTGAGGAGGACGCACCAATACTTGTGATCTTTGCGTGTGTCGGGTAAGATTGTTCTGTGTGCTTTTATCGCTTGCCGGTATCAATCAAGTTTTGGGGATCAGAATGAGGGAGATGCTCAGGACTTTGCAATGAAACTCTTGTGAGATGGTCCTTCTTTTCTGGGTATCAGGAGTTAGTAAAGAAAGAGACATTGTTTCTTTTAAACTAAAATTAAGATTGTGTTTAAGAAAACAAGGAATTTAAAGAAAAGGATGGGTCTGATAAGACAGACATACAGTCATTCTTGGGTTTCTTTCATTCAGAGAAAGATAAGATTTGATTATCTGGATGGATTTCTGTGCCAATAGAGATGAGAAATTAAATTTCCGAAACACTATGGAAAGCAGCTGTACTTCCAAGTCCCAGTTGTTTCCACAGTGCTGAAAAAAAATATGTAAAGAGAACTGAAGAATAAATATTGGGGAAATGGGGAATGCATTGAAGAGGGATAGCCTCCATTCTCATTTTTTAAAAGCTGCTCTGAAATTATGTGTTCGCAGTTGTATTTTTGTCTGCAGTGTTAACGTTAATTTAAGAGGAGATTCTTTTAGATTTATTCTGCATGGGTACTTGAAAGATTTTGAAAGCATGAAGTAAATGGTGTATTTTTGACAGAGGGAGGAGCGGAAAATAAAACACTCAATGCAAGCGAGTTTGGAGGTGTGGATGCCTGGGTCAGGTGGGTGCTGCTGGTGACTTAGGTGAACTGCTCCTGGTTGCTGTTTTTCAAGGGAAATAAAACCTTGCAGCTTTGTTACTTCTTTGGTTTCTTTGGCACAGTATTGTTCATACTGCCTGGCCTCCTTTGCTCCTTGCTTGCCATCTTTGCTTGCAGTCTCCCTTCACGTCACTTTCCTCTGAGATTCCCCAGGGTCTGGCCCTGGGATTTTGGCTTCCATTCTGAAGAGGCTTCTGAAATTGGACAAAACCTGACCCCATTGCAAATATTTATATTATGGGTGGGACGAAAATAAAATTCTTCCTATATGCAAAGGAGAGATGGGATTGCCGTAGTTATTGCCTTACTGAGGATAGTGCTGCTCTCATTGATTCTCCCATCCCATATCTCAGTTCATGTCTCGCCTGGAAGGTGGTTAGAGGGGAGCCTACTGCATTTTTGGGGGTTGATGCCAATTTACTGATAACATCTGGAGGAAATTCAGCTTTCAGCTTCAGTTTTTCTCTCCACTAGGCTGGCCACTATTGTCTTCTAGAAAAAAAGCACACTTTCAGAAGCATAAGAGGCCATTAATAATGTAAGATCTTTATAAAATTTTATCGAGTTGAAAAAGAAAGAGGCTTACAAATGAGCATTGTTCAGTACTGTAGCAGAAGTGAAGTCTGCTGTTCAAATACCAGTTCAGGCAACCAAGCAAAAAAAACTAATCTCAGTTAAAATGGTTTGTCTTAATATTCTGCATGTTATGTAAAAATGTGCAGTGCTAGTTTTCTTGACCACTTATTAGTTCTATGTCTTAATATTCAGATAAACCATAACATGTAAACTTAGAGAACATCAGTGCAAAACAACAGAGAAACTATGTTTAAATTTTTGTCATAATGTATATTATTGTTGTTGTTGCAAGGTTAAAAATAAATTAAATGGGAAATTTGGCTGGTTTTCAGTCTGAAGGCATTGAAATAAATCAGTATTATGATTATCATACTTTGAGTATCCTACATAAATGTTGTGGTTCATATGCTCTGCTTATTATCGTAGAATACTGCTTAATGAAAACAGTACAGCCAGGAACAGTGGTGCAGGAGGGGTGCCTCTGCTGACAGGAGTATGTTTGCTGAACAGTGGTGAGAGGTTTCACCTGCTTCGATAGGAGAGGTTACAGTGGCAGGAGGATCACACCCTCAGGCTTGTGCTGCTGATCTTCTGATTCACCTGCTGCACTGCTGGCATCAGACATGTGGCACTGCACAACCTGAGGCACAGCAGGTGTTTTCCTTGGATGCAAAGAAAGCATACCATGGGTGTAGTGTCACACGAGAATACAGGCATCTGTTTTCAACATTTTTCAAGTTAGGTTAAAAAATATCAGCTCTTAAGTGATTTTCTGTCAATCCAGGATACAGTAAATGACAAGGCATTTCTGAGGCAGTTCTGATAGCTCTGAAAATTCAGTATCTCCAGTTTGAAATCAAGAATATACGCGTAGTAGTTGCTAAGCCTGTTGCATTATAAATGTGAACATTCTTTTGGTGGGCCTGGGTTCAGAAGGGCAGTCTGCAGGTGCGGTAAGATTGCAGACACCTGAATGCTGTATCAAGGCTTTATAAGAGTTTTCTAGATATGTGTTTTCTGCAAGTTCACTTTTGAGGAGGTGCTTTGGGTATCGTGTTGTGCCTTGCAGATGTGTCCGTAATAAATGTGCGCTAGGCAGGGCAGGTATCTACTGAAATGAGTGAAGTCTTTAAAAATCTGTGCATTCACCAGCTCCTGTTGCTGCCTTATCTCCTGGATTAGGGACTAAATAAGTCTAGATGCATATTGGTGCCTGTAGGTTGTAAATCTTCTCTAACATTTATAGCTAGTGTCCTGCTTGCAGCCTCATTTGGGAAGTTGAAGGTTGTCTTCCAAGTGGATCAAAATATCCCACCCCTCTCCTGAGTCAGCGGAACTTGAGGGCCTGCCGCACGTCTCAAAAGGCCCTGTTGTGTCCCAGCGGCTCTCTAATTAGCAGAAAAAAGCAAATGGGAAATTCCTTTAGCACAGTCGGAGTGAATGTTGAAACACTTCATGCAAGGCTGAACTCCAATTCATTAATGTACTGCAGGCAGCTTTCGATATAGGAATGCCAAAACCCAGGCTGTGCCATGCCAGAGAAGCGGCTATACCAGCACACTCTACACGAAACGCAGGCGCCTCTTCCTCTGACCTTTGGCAGCTGCTTAGTCAGACTTCGGGCAGATTTAAACTGTCCCTTTAAAATAATGCAAGGGAGTATCAAGGCAACATTGTCAGTGTTCACTCTCTTGGTAACTTAAAATTATTTTGTTTCCCGCTCTCTTGCTGGTGCAGATGGAAAGCAGCAGCATCCTCTTTGCAAGGCACGACTTCACGATGACACCGTGCTAGAGTGATGTAGATTGGTGAAGCTCCGAAGGCGGAGCTGCTGTTTTTTTCACTCACTTTTGGGGGTTGGAAATGCTGCAAGCCTCTGATTTGATTTTTGCATAGATGGCTTAATTCTTTTTCTTTTGAGCTTGAGTTACCTGTGTAAATCTTCTGGAAAGGCTTGATCATCCAAAAGAATGCAAAGAGCATAATATCTTGATGGCTATGTAAAATCAAGACTTTCTTTTAATGGTTTGTTGTTTGTTGGGTTTTTTTAGTATGGTGTCTGACATTAGCTGGGAGAGGTACGTGCTTTGTTATGACTCGTAAAGAATTTGAAGTCCTAAGAATATTTTAGAGGATTGCCACTGTGGTTTGGGAACAGTTATCCATTGTAAATGATTCTTTGCAGATTGATTGCCAAATGTGACCAGGTACTAGGTGATGCTTGTTATTCTGGAAATTATGTAGGGGTAGAGCACACAAGGCGTCATCCTCTGTATTAGTGGCACTTGAAAGAGGGACATAGAAGTTGACTTTGTCATCAAAATTCTGACAACAGTGCTCTTGGCTGGCAGGAGCATCCTGCTGGTCACTTAAGAACAGTTATTTTTTGGCTTAAACGCATTGAAAATTTTCTCTTGGGTTCATTTTCTTCTCCTCTTGAGATTCCCCCTTGTGCATTCACAAAGATGCACTGCTGCTCCCTGCACAGACTCCCAGAGAGATAAATCCAGCTTTTGTTCTGCAGAGTTCTTTCAGCCTGGCACTGACGGACGCTAGTGGCCTCATCTGATTAAATCTACTTCACTGCTGTGCAACATGACAAATGCTTTTGGTTCAAGTTGAACGGTAAAGCTTTCGCAAACAGGAAAAACAGTTGTCAGCTGTCACTGTTGTGGGACCAAACGCACATTGTTCTACAACAAGCAGACAAAAAAGCCTCTGAGCCGCACAGCAGATCAAATGGGAAACCCACTCGGGGTACATCCAGTTCTATTAAGACATGAGTGTGTTTTTACCAAGACTTGTTTAACAACACAGGGTAGAACATCTGTTAGCAATTGGTAATATGGAAAAATACTGTCTTTTGCTCTCAAGAAAGCCTAGAAATTGGAAAATTACAGGATACTGTGTCATTTGCAAGATGGGAGATTTTGACATTTTCATATGTTTTGGTTACAAATGTAGCTTTTGACTTAATTTGTTGCAAAAATAAATTAAGCATCTTTAAAAGAAAAACTGGTTTGAGGAGCTTTGGGGAAAGCCCTTTGGCTGCAGGGTGGTGGCTCTGCTTCAGAAATTAGGATATGAGAGCAAACTGAGGTTGAAAATGACACCTGGGTGTTTGGTGTGGTCCTGGCTATTGAGTTTGTCATGCTCTCTGAGTTTTTATTCTGCCACTCCCCCAGCCCTGCTGAAGAAAGAAGTACAGAAAGTTTGGGAGAAATTGGAATATTTTTGAGTTACATTTCTGAGTGTACCTTTTTTCATTGTATTCCTTGTGTTCTTTGAATAGATGAGAAAAGGAGCATAACATACTGGCTCTTTGTTTTTCTTAAATGACTGTGTAGGAATAGGTGGCTTTTGAATTGGAGCTTGTTTTGGACTCTTTAATCTGGATATTATAGGTCAGCCTCAAAACTATGCCCGATTTATGCTTAATCTCAAACCTGATGGGCATCTTATTCTTCATGCAGAAAGTACCGTGCCTAGCGCAGTGCACGCTGGCATTTCCTTTTGAGGCTGTTCTTCTCTCAGTCATTGAATCAGTTTTTAATTATGTACAAGTGAAGTCTGACTTCTAATGTAAGTTTCTGTTTTAAAACCCAAGTCAAGCAAAGAATACTTTCCTCTGTATGTTTTCCATTGCAGTCCTGATTCAGACGTTTCATGTCTGGAAGGTGGAGGGGGGAGCAGCACCGTCCTTGAATTGTGGCCATCAGCCTGAAGTTTGCTTCCATGTCTAGGCCTGGGATTGCGGTGCCGACCGCTGTGGGCATGCCTGCCTTGCCATTTCCAGGCAGCCCTGCCCAGCGCCTCCCTTGTGCAGGCTGGCTGGGCGCGAGCCAGCGCTGACCCACAGGCATAATGCACAAGCTAATGCAATAAGTGCTGCTGAAAGCATGGGGGAACCTAATGACGCCGGCGGGGCTTGTGCGGCGCGGAGCTCGCTCCTGCCGCACGTGTGTCAGAGCCTGGGAGGGAGGCAAAGTGCTGCACCTTGGAATACGATAGCCTGGTTAATGGGGAGTGATTTCTGCTTCTTTTGCAAGGCCGAAGCAATAATAATTGTCATTGGTGCTTCTGCGCTATGGCACCCAGCCTTTATGCCTCCCCAGACCATAAGGGAGCTCTCCTTCATTAGGCTTTTCATACTGAACGAGGAAACATTCTTCTAAAGGTTGTAAGTGGCATAATCCTCAAAGTGTTGTGTGGAGCCATCCTCAGGGATATATTTTTATAATGTGCTAATGGCTCAGTAACTGATGAGAGCAATGAAATGCTTAGGCCTGTCAGCTAAAGGGCACTACAAGTCCTCTTTGGTCCTTAATATAGTAAGGACGTCTCAACTGCTGGCATTCCTTCTTGGCTTTGTGACTTTCCGTTCAGTTTATTTTGTGTTACAGCTGTTCAGGAATTGTTAGAACTACCAGTTTTGGGGGAATCCTGTAACTGAAATAAAATAGTCATTTCTGCTATCACCCATTTTGCTTTGTGAGGTGCCATCTCTCCCTGCTGCCCCAATATTTCTCCTCACAGGGCAGGCAGGAACTTGCAAGTCTAGCAAGACTCAGTAATGACAACAATTTTTTTTCCCCAGGCCACATTTATGATCTGCTTCCTTTTAAAAAAATTAGATCAGCATCTTAATTTTAATTACGCAAAAGACTTAGCTAAAGCCTCTTGAACACGTAGCATGAGAAATAGGAAGGACGCCAAGGAGTTATGACTGCCGAGATAATTTCGTCTCGCAAGTTGGGGCTCCAACCGTGCGTCCTTCAACTTAGTTTCCAAACCATCTATTGACGTCGGAAAGCGGCTTGGCACCCAGTGAATGTCACGGTAAGCCGTGCTGTCACCCTGGGGCTCGGAGTCCCTTTTGATACTGGGAGCATGGTCAGCAGAGGACGCCTGTCCTGAGAGAGACAGTAAGCAGATCTTCTTGGGTCACGGAGCAAGGAAGCTCTGAGGTGTCTCAGAAAACGTGTCAAAATTTATAAGTGCTATAAACTGCTTTATCAGTAACTAGGAATTGACTTAGCAGTCATTCCTGTTAGGAGTTGTTTCAAATGCTCTCAGTGGAAGCAGCGGTATATATTTACAGAGGACAATTATCTAATTACTGGCCATTAATGAGTATCCTGTGGTCTCTAAGCCTAGTCAGGGAAGCGAGGAATGTCAGATCAATGGATTGTTCCCTCGGTTCTTTGTCTCTCCTTTCTCCCTTGTTCAGCCTCACAGGTCAAATTCTGCACTCTGTATTATAGGCAAAGAAAAGCTATGTTGTGCTACCTGTTGCTGAATCCTCTCTGTATGGGATTTGTGTTCTGACCTGATAGATCTGGTGCTGAGGCTGGCCTCGTGCCAGCTGCTGCTTCTCCTTCTGCCTGGAAGCCGAGGCACGTGGGATCAGGGACCGCAGCAGGGTAGGACGGCAGATGCAGTTTTTCAGTACTAGGCATTTTTACTGCCCCGTCTTCTGTGACTGGGTAGCTTTGTGGAGATCTTCCTTTGGCTTAATTTCCATTACTTATTAGATATCTCCCTTTCCCTAAAGGATTAAATAGATTACTTTGCTGCTAAGGCCTAGATTGACTTCGGAGGTAGCTCAGATCCAGATATTAGTCTTGCACTTTAATGCTTTTAAGGAGATTGCTGTAATGACAGTAAATGAAGCCAAATACAAAATACTGCATTATAGCTTTATGTAGGTAGTGTGTATATGTATAAAAAGGTATATTGAGTTGCTACCCCACCCTCAAGATTGAACTGGAATTTGCAAGACCATGAATTTGCTGTGAAGGTCGAACAGCTGCAAGAGCACAGTGGATTTAAACTGTTCAAAACCTAGTAAAATCCCTTTAGTGGCCCTTAGACTTAGGAGGAAGAGAGAATAAATTACTGTTTTGACAGAGTTGCTAGTCTTACAAATAGCACTGATGGCTTCAAAGAATTTGTGGAAGTGGGCTCTGAAATGTTCAAGCTCTGGTTATACACGAGCAATTTTTGGGAGGGTTTTTTAAACCGATAATCTCGAGATGCACTTTGGACTTAGAAAGCCTGTCACAGTGAAGGGGTCGGTGCTGCCAGTGCTTTAATGGTTTGGCACACTGCGATTGGCACTGTCCCTGCTGGTGTTGCATCTGCGACTGAGCTCTTGCTGCTATCCAAGGAATGTGTACAAAGGCAGCTTTGTTGCCTTCTCCTTGACCCCAGAGAATCGGTGCAGGGCCAGACCGTTTGCCGCCGAAGATCAGAAGCTCGCTGTGGAGCTCTTGAAGAGGAGTATGCAGGGGCTGTTGGTTTGAAAGTGTTTGAGCAGAAAAATACATTAATTTCATTTTAACATTTTAGACAATATATAATGGTCTCAGGATACAAATTGAGATTTATATTCAATGTCTACTGCTCTGTAGGGTTTAATATTTTACTTTTTATGTTAGAAGTGGTAACCAGGTGTGGATTTGAATGACTCGAAATGGTCTAAAAACCGAGCTGTGCTTGGTTAAATCTCCCTGGGTATGGTTTTGTTTGGAAATACGAAGCAAAGGTTCTGCCAGCTAATGCACCCTTACTTCTATGCATCTGATGCCTATGAGAAAAGTCCCCCATACAATTCCAGCAAGGACCGTCCATTCAGTCTCGGTATAGAATGACTGTGTCTTCTTGTAGGCTGTTTTTTTGGCTTTCAGCTTGCTCTGGGTTAATAGCTTTTTGAAGTGACTTTTAAAAAGCAAACCACAGTGTTGCTACTTGCATAAGGCACTCTAAGCAGATGCAAGAGCCTGGAAATCAAAGAACACAGTTATTTGGTGGATGTAGGATGAGCCCAGGCACTTATCAGGGATCGCTGTAAGACAGTAGATCTTTACCAGCCTCTGCTGACTCTTGGAATGAGCACTGTGAAGGTAAGGCCACTTCTTCATCTCGTTTGGTGGACACAGATCCTGTCAGCATGTTGCAGAGCAGATGGCTGTATATTGATTTGGATGGAACTGTTTTCTATTCAAGTTCTCTGCAGCAGCAGGAAAAAGATGATTGCAGTCTCATAGCTATATTTATGTCCCTAATTGGTGGCTAATACAATTCTGGTCAGAGTTTGCGGGATCGTTTCTTTGGTTAGGCAGACAGGAGACGGCTTCATCTATTAGCGCTAATCCTGTTTTGCTGGAAGCTCGATGTTTAGGAGTTAGATAGATTTGCTCCCTGATTGGTAGTAACTGTTGCATCTTTGTCCCCCTCTAAACTTGGAGGAAGATGTGGCTTAGGGTGACATGGGTAAAGATGGTGTTATGGCACCTGCTACTGGGTATTTCTGGAAGGAACTGCTTGGGATGCCAAAGGAAGTCTGAACAGCTTTTTATTTCATCATTTCTGAGTCAGTACAGCATGAGATGCCTTGGGTTGCAATGGTGCAAAATGAAGGCTGGTATGTGGAAGAAATGGAATGGGATTCATTATCTGCCAATGAGTCACCTCATTTGAAGTCTGTCTGGTCATTGTTTTCACTGATAAAAGAGAAATGTACACCTCTGTTGAGTGGAAGGCTGCGATCCCAGCTGGAATGGGCGAAGGACAGCAGAAGGATGTGCGGTCCTGCTGGTTGATCTTAATGAACACCAAGGGGCGCTTGTCTTCATTTTGGCTCTTCTGGTATAAGCCCCGGGCAAATGGATCAGTGTAATGCTTGCCGAATGGCAAAGCACAAAGGTATTTTTCCTCAGAAGTAAGCTTTAACTGTAGTACTTGAAGTTTAATATGTACTTGTTGTGTGGGACCCTCCCAACTTTTTAAACTCTGAAGCAGGCACTGAAAAAAAGTCAGTCAAATTTGGATTATATCTCAGAATTCCTTCCCTGTGGAGTGGGTGTGTGGGTAATCATTACAAACTACTGTTGGAAAACTAGCCATCAGAGTGCCTGTGATCAACGGAATCAATTTGTTTTCTCTTTAACCTTGAAAATTATGCTTCCCTTTAAAAGAGAAAGGGAGGAAAACGAACCAAACCTAACAACTAGCATGATTCATCAGATAATTCTAGTCAGATGGCAATTGTACCTTAAGTTGTTGTTTTAAAGACAAAAATCTATGGCAGTACATGTTAAACCCAGCTTAGTACCTCCTGTAGCTAAAGCACAATAGTGTTATATATTCTGAAATGTGCTCCTATCCTGCAGAGATCTGAACTGCGGCTGGCAGTTACACTGCCCTTGAAAAAGGCTAAACATGTGCGTGCGTGGGGACTAGAGGGCCAAAATGTGCTGCTTCAAAAGAGGATGATAATAAGAGTTCTGCCAGGTTAAAAAAAAAAAGAAGAAGGGCTCATTCAGAGGCATCACAGAGTAGGCTGACAGGAGGTGGAAGCAGCAGAACTTGTGCAGGAGATGTCTGAATTTGGCAGGGATTTAAAATTCAGTCTAAAATAAAGTTAGTTGCATGCAGGCAGAATGAATGTTGAGCCTGTACACTCTGTTCAGTGTGAGCACATTCTGGGAATAAGTGATATCGCCATTTGAAGTTCGTCGGAAAGCTTGGGCAAGCTTAATGCTGGAAAATAAGGAGTTTAAAGCGATTCGGATGAGTTCTTTACCGAATATGAAAGGTACTTAGTTGTTAAGGGTTTCACCTGCGTTTTTTTATATTTTTCAACTTGCATTGCTTAAGAAAACATCTGAAAAACTGGCATATGGCAAAGGCGGTGGTATGGGTGAAATGTGAAATGGTTTTCTTCTCTTTTAGGACATTGTTTTCGTAGCTAAGGACCATTTAAGTCTGTCATACCATTTATAGGATGTATTGTAAACTTTTAAAATTATCTTGAGTAGAGAAAGGCAACAATGATAAATGCAGTTCAGTCGTAGAAGAGTGCTGGATGGTGTGTGGGTGGGAGAAACAGGAGCTGAGATTCACTTGAGATTGGCAGATACTGACATGTGTGGTTGTAGCCCAGCCTCCCGCGTGGGTTATGAGGAAGGGCAGTGCCATCACCTAGATTTGGGTGTGGATGCTCCAGCCTGCACAGTCCTGCTGGGCACCTGTGGGCCGCTGCCAGGCTGAGCCAGAGGTTTTTCCATCTGAGTGCTCAGCTCCTAGGCAAGAGCTCGGGAGTGAAAAGGAGAGGACAGAAGGTCTAGCAAGTTCTGACCTCACACCTGCCTGTGTTTCAGGTTTGGAAAGATTTTGCAAAACAGATGCAGTGCATAATGGTGTAAACCCCATGTTTCTGGGGAAGAGAGTGGTGAGCCTGCTGTGCACATGCTGCCCTTGCTGTTCCTGACTGCAAGATGCAGTTCTGTTATGATTTTGGGTATAGCACTGTCGAGAGCGTCATGTCCTCTGCTCTGTCTGCCCAAAATCTGTTTTACCAGTAGCTGTTAAGAAGTTGCACAGATGTCTGTACTGAAGACCACATTGGGGTTCTTTTGCTGAATGTTTTGTATTTCCATTACTATGACTGCAATTATTACTTTTTCCAGAGTAAATACAGAGAATATGAAAATCAAGTTATTGAGGGCACCAAGTAGCTTTTATTTAGAAATCATTTACGATGGAGGAAAAAAGCAATAATAAGAAGAAAGATCTTAAATTCAATTACTGAGTGCTTAGCTGAGGCAAAGTGGGAACATGTCATCTAAACTAATATAACAACCAAAACCCATTATCCTAATTGTCTTACCTAATTTATACCTACTGAAAAATTACTGGGGAGCAGCAGAGAGAGCAAGGTATGTATTCATGGTACATCTGAGAACGTGGAGAATTAATGTATTTTTCCTGTTTTTTTTTTTTTTTTTAGGTAAGTAACTGAAGGGGACATGAAGAAGTGACGTTTAAATGGCCAGCATGTTGCAAAAGGTATTTCGGTTTAGATTCAATAAGAAATGTGCAAATGATTAATTTGAGTACATATTTAATGACTATTTTCCTCCTTTTAGTTCTTTTACTCTGTCTCCTGACACTGTCTTGGCAGAGAAATTAAAGAACCTGTGTCTAGCTAGTTGACTGAAATTACTTTACTTGCTATAAAAGTAGTAATAATACTAATACGATGATTGAAATATTTAAGTGTCTTTCTTGAAATCTCTTTTTGCATTGATGATCACTGGAAAGTCTGTTTTACATGCTGATTATAAAGGGATAGATGCATTACATCTGATTTCTAAGATCTGATAGCACTAAGTAACTCCGAGAAAGCTAAACTTGGATTTGATCCTTAAACAGCTCCTTCCTTGCCAGCCAGATGGATATGGAGGTATGTGGGGCCTTATCCTGCATTGGGAAGTAGTGTCTGTAAATATGCTGTGAACAAAATGCTGGAGCTTCTGCCGGTGACACCCACACAGAAGCATCAAAGAAAACCCAGCTCTATTTCCTTTGCATTAGTTCCCCTACTGATTATTTTTTTACATCACTGATAATCGATTATAATTTTGTGGAATGTTTGTTGTCTTGTTGCTGTCTGTGAAATCCCTTGGGAGAGTGAAGGTTGGTGGAGAGCGATGGTTATGGACAGCAACTCCAGTAAATACCAATTAGGGATGCTAATGCAAAGCTGTTTGGAAGAATCCTCACCAAGGCTGGTTAAAGAAAGAGGATTCTGACTTACAAAAATGTCGGTGTTTCCTAATTGTTTCCATTAGAGTGAAAGTTACACTTCTTAATATTTTTGACGGAAGGGTGCAAAGAGGAACGTAGACCTATTGATTAGGAAACATCTGGGGATAGACACAAGTTCTGATTTCAGTGAGGCAGAATTGAGACTTATCCCAGAATTTCCTGCTTCTGAAAAGATTATGGAGTCTAGTAGTTTGTTACCTGTTCTCCTTCCCTCGATTTTGAGTTCAAAACCCCAGACTATATTGGACACAAAAATTAAGTGTTCTCTGACAAGATTTTTGGGCTGAAAAATTCTGGTTTTGCCTTTTACAGACTTTCCAGTCTTGGCTGCGTGTAACTGCTTTATCTTTCTCTGCTGTTTTTCCTGATTTTTCTTTCTCTGCACTGGGATTTTGCTGACAAAGGAATGTCATGGAGAAACAAAGCCTCACTTGAAGCTGATGTAGTGGACTGAGTTTGGGAATATTTCAGTTTAAGAACAAATCTGTCCAACTGAAAATTTGGTTGCACTTAATTATTCGGAGTTGCATTTTAAATAAGAAGCATTTTGAAAGATGCGGTATAAACGTGTTGCAGCCAAGCAGGAAAACAAATCAATTTGTTTCCTTCCTGAAGCTTGCTGTAGTTTTACTGTCTCACTGGTTTTTGCGAACAGAAGCACAAACGTATCAACATGTACAAGTTCTGCTTTTTATCAGTGACTAAGCGCCTTTGTGGGAACTAAAAGGTCTTTTCTACTCCCCAGAGAATTCCACAGCATCATTTTAGCCTTTGAAAAGAGAAAGTTCTTGGCTAACATGAAAACAAAATGCTGCTGCTTGTGGCCACTTTAGCTTTTTATTTTTTTTTTTTTAAATTTGAGGAGCTAGATGTTAAAAAAAAGCCTTCAGTTTTGAAGGGGAGGCAAGACTTGAAGTAATTTGAGAATGAAGGAGGAACCCGCAGTGCAGTACAGTCATTGCTTTCTGCACATGGAGTTCTGAGCACCAATAACCCTGGTTACTTGGAACTAATAACATTTCTATAAGATCAGCATTAATTACTTGTGCACTAGTTTTATATAGCAAGCAACAATATTAGATCTGGTGCAATGCTTGCTGAATGCCTCATGTATCTGCTAAGTGGAAAATGCATTCAAGTTGGTCCTGTATATATTTATGTCCCACGGGCTATGCTGGGATACATTGTGGGGAAACAGATATAATGGTATCAAAAGATGAAATTAGAGTGATTTGTTTCAGGCAATTTAGTTTATTACATTTGACATCAGGTCTCTGAAACATAACTAGCAGCTTTCTGTTTGAAACATGTTGTGTCCTATCTGTCTTAATGATCATCAGCAGCGGGTTGTTTTCCCTTTGCTGTAATTATGTACCTTCTATCAGAAGCCAGCAGAGACTCTGCTGCTGAAGAATACAAAATTCCTTTATTTTTTTTATGGATTCCCATAAGTAATATTGTGCCTTGGCAAGTTTTCAGAGGTCATCTCAGTAAACCAGGCATTGCTCTGTGAGCTGCATCATCACCATCTCGAGCAATATTGATTCTTGAAGTATAGATTCACTTTTTTATTTCTCTGTTTTTATTTGGTGCATTACTTTTTTGTTTTTTTGCAAGTCTGAACTCTCAATAAAGGACTTTACCATCTCAGTGTAATGTTGTCAGTTCATTCAGGTTAATCCCAAACAACGTGCTAAGGTCAGGGATTGTCAAAAGTAAGTTCAAATCCTCTAAGCTTTCAGGTTCTTTGGGAATTTTGCCTTGCTTTTTAACATTACCAGTTTCTAGCCTGCGTGATCATGGAGGTACCAGCGGAAACACGGACTGCGTTCACACGGATTTCCCCAGAGGTAGGTGTTCTATTTTTTCCAAGATGCTAAGGACTTGGTAACCAAATCTCCGTGTGTGTATCTGTTTTTATATCCCAGATGAAAATGTGTTTATTTGCTTTTGGTGGGTAATGAGGTGGCCAGTGTTGTGCTATGCAGCAGGGAAATGCTGCTGTGTCTTTTATTCTTCAAGCTTTTGATAAAAGACACTTAGTGCTTTTTTGGCACCTGGTCTCTCCAGCTTTCTGTGGAGTTGGGCAGCAGGAGAGGTGTCATCCATTCTTTCCTTTCTTGTCTCTGGCCCGGCTGTAAATGGCCACATTTTTTCTTACTGCTGATCCTGAACTGAGGCAATTGCTACAGCACCTGATAAAACGCTGAGAGAACCAGTAATTTTACTTTGGAAAATTGAGGTGACCGGTGGAGGGCTTCAACATCCAACTTCACAAGAGAATTTGCCAGGAGTAGCTTAATATCATTCCCATGTCTTTCCAGTACTGGAGAACCAAAAACCTCTGTGAATAGTAACTGACTGGCAAGATCTGACAGATCTGCTAACTGGGAGACGTTTATTGTGTCTTATGATTTAGATTGTGTATATTTGCTGTGTCTTTTTGGTTTTTGAAACGTCTGACAAATTCTGTAGCTTGACAATATACTGCTCATATTGATGCCAGTAAGCTTTTAAAAAGTGATTTTATTTTTGTAATGACTGGTATTCATCATCCGGTAGTGGTGACGTGTAGATAAAGAAGTTGTCCAAAGAAAAGAAACTTATTCTTCCAGGCTTTGAAAGTTGATCTGCTTACCAAATATTCTTGAGCCTGAGTTGTTGTTTAATCCGACCTGATTCTGAGTTCTTGGCTATTTGACTGTGTCCCACACTCTGGTAGTGGCAATTTCCTTTAGATAACCTCATTGTCATAGTAATGAAAAAGGCTGTAGGTGGAGGATGTGTGTGCTTGTATTAAGATTTTTTTTTTTCCTGTGAGAAATGGAAGTTGTAGAACTGTCAGCAGGCTCTTATGTCTGCACCTTTATATTTTCCTGCTTTAAAAAAATGGATGCAGTAGTTCAGGATTTTTTCTTTGGATACATTAAAAGTCAAACTGCATCTTTGAGATCAGTGTCAGAAATGCTTGCATGCACAAACATCTCTTTAAATTCTCTCTAGACAGATAATAATTTCAAGTTGTGGCTGTTGTCTGCCTGTTTGGATTTTCTAAGGAACAGATATCTACATCTGAAAAAAGCGGGATAACATTTCACATTAACTGCTGTTAGTTAAAGGGCAGCCTAATGGAACATGAAGATTTAAATGGGCATAAGGAATAAGCTACCCTTTGACTTTAGACTGTTCCTTCAAAACAAGAGTGGAGTGGTATGTGGTACGTTTGCACTGCTTTTTGCCTCTGTGTATTTCTTTAAGGGGCTCATTTTCTTCATGATGAATTTAATCCATCACAATCTCCCCTGTAGTACAAAAAGCAAGGAAAAGCTTTATTTTTATGGTAACCAAAATGAGCATGGAGAATTCATGGTTATTTTCTTTTTGTCTTCTTGAGGTCTGTGAGTACGAAATGGGAGAAATTCCAGAGTCTCTATGAAGACTTAAAAGCGTTTCAGTTTTGCTATTGATTTTCACATGAAACGCGTTCAGATGCTGGGACAATTAGGAGCTGAGCTAAATCCAACTGAGCGCAGACTCTGCTCCACCAGAAATTGAAGCTAATGGGCCGTAAAGGCACCGAGGGTAATTCCAGTGTCCAGCACTAGTCCGTAGCTAGACTGCCACCCGAAGGAGCGGGAGGCGGGACGCGCTGGCCAAGGGCCGAATGATGCCTCAGTATTCGCCGCTCTAAGCTATTGTGTAGCCGTGCTTGAAAACTGCTTCCACTTTAGTGGCTGGGAAGCAAATGTGTGTGGAAAGCATCTCTTGCTTGAAGCAGTCACGGTTTAAGAAGCAGATTGTATGTGGCCCTTTGGTGGCTTGTTCTCTTCTGATTTCGATTTTTTTCCTTATTTTTTTTCCCTGGGCATAAAAGTAGAATGAAGGAGCCACTTCAAATAGGCTGTGATCTCCCAAGGTGACTTTGTTTTGTTTAAAAAAGAGCCCAAAGTCTAAATCCTGATGAAGTGTCTCACATGGTCCTGAGCTTTTCCACGGCTTATTTTCTAAACAAAAAGTAAAACCTGACGTGTGAAGCATTGACTGCAAAGAGCAACGGGTTGGGTGCCAAATTTTTTAGTCCATATTAGCCTTTCTGCCAAAATCTTATTTGTTTTCTTTTACCACAAGCAAGGCAGACAAAAGGGCATTGTTTTTCCAGTGAGAGAATGGGTATTTTTTTATCAGCCACACAACTTTCTTATGTTCTGTTTATAAACATTTGTTCAGAAAACACTTCATTGTAATGCAGCTTTTGCAGTTTCTTTATTGTGCCAGAAGCGATGAAAACATAGGCCTGGCCACTTTGCAGAGCTGCTTTTAAAGATATTCTCCTGGTTTTAATGTTTTACACAATCTCGGATAAGGCATAAATGCAGAATATTGTTGCTTTTGCTTTTCTTCATCTGTGTTCCGGTGCTATTTCTGGCAGAGGTAAAGATTGAAGATGGGCCAAGGTACACATCCTTGCCAGGGTTTCAAATACCACCAAAGATTTGGGAGTGTCGAATGTCATCCTTTTGAGCTTGTGCCTACTTCTAAGTATGTTTTGTATACGGCATAATTTTCATGCGTAAGTCTTTAGGTGCCTCTTAAAGATGTACATCTAATCTTGTGTCAGTCTGAGTGTTTCATGCGTGCTCTGCTCTCTCTGAAGTTTAGTTTCATTGGCTCTATTTCAAGAGTCAATGAGAAATCCACTGGAAGTGAGATTTGTGTTGAATACAAGCGTTAATGGTAGAAAGTTTTCCACAGACACAGATGAGGGTAAACTAGGTCAGTCTCATTACTCTTTTTGCTGTAATGGATAGGCCTGGGTTTTTTCCTTCCTAAAGTATCTGTGGCATGTAGTTAATACGTCTGTTCTTATAAATCATTTGCTTCCCTAGCCTATTCTACAGTGGCATGAAATAATAATTAAAAAATTATTATACCCCCAATTTTTTAATCTATTGAAAGTGAACAAGCTGAGGTAACAAAATCTTGCCCCCAACATGTACCTCTGGTTAGGAATGCAAAGCTTTTAATGAACTGTCCGGGTAAACCATTTGTGTACTCTCCCACAAAATCAGTTGTCTAGATTTCTCTGGGAAGGAGGAAAGGACTGACATGTATTGCATATGTTTTAAAAACACTGTAAACCTGCTCTGTAATTTTCACAGCCATCCATGTCTGTAACACCTCTAGTGCAGAGGCTGCATGGCTGTAGACGTGGGAACCCAAAGGTAGAGCAAGCGATTTTCATTTCCTTTCTGTACTTGATCCTTTCACCTGAAGAAGCTGGTGAAAGCTGGGCTGCTTTGCTGCCTGCTCTTGTTTTGCTCAGACTGTAGTGTCACAGCAGTTTGTCGCATGAATTTGTAGCCATGAGAACAAATTATGATCTGCTGTAATGGTAATTATATTAACTAAAATGGTCGTAAAATGATAGGGAGGAAGCTGCATGTATCAAAGCTGTGCAATCAGGATTCTTCCCAAACATTTCTCATGAAAAGAAAATATCAGTGTGTGTGCCCTGTGTATATGTATATATGCATGTGAGTGGGTGTAGAGTGTGTAAGTGTGTGTCAAATAATACCAAGTCCATATTCATGATTTGAGATTAGTGAACCTTAATGAACTTAAAAATTCTCTGAGGGGGAGTCAGCTGATGTAGCCGGATGAAAAAATCAAGGCCCTTGGATAAAACCCTGCCAGGGTAGGTAATAGACACTTTCTGCTACATCTAGCTCTTTTTCTTAGATGTAAACAGCCATTTTTTACATGGGAATTTGGTACAGACTCTAAAGAGTTGGCAGTTTGTTGTAGAAGAGATTTTTAAGCAAATGTAAATAGTGGATTGAAATCAAAACTGCCAAGCAGGGCCTTTGGAATGCTGTAAAGCTGAGGCGGGTGGTTATGGAGTCGCAGAGAGCCTTCAGCTGCACCTTCTGACCAGAGGAATTGCTTGGGGGTGAACGTCAGGCAACTTGCGGTGGAAGGAGCTGCTGGGATAGCCATTTAGTAACTGTTCTAGGAAAGCAGTTCATGGTTTCTGGACTGATCCACTAGTCTTCCAAAATTTAAAATGGAGTAGCAGCTGGAAAACCTGAATTTCGCTTAAGAATTGGCAAAATACTGCAGCAGAAGACTGATGTAGGATCCTCTATAAATAATATTCAAGGTTGGACAGGTGTTCTAAAATGTAACAGAAACAGAACAACAGAGACCTCCCGAGGAAGGCCAGAACTGCCCAGCAGAACAGAGGGGATATTTGCAGGGGAGGGCAAAGAAGAAAGGATTCTCCCTGTTAAGAAAAAGGTTAATATGAAAGTACCTGACAGGTTTATTTATATCCCCATGTTAGGAGGGTTGGCTGGGAGCTGCTGCTTGCTCCATATCTTCTCACAACTTTACACCAGTTTGTCTGGCTGAAGGCTGAGCCAAGAAATTACAAAACACTTGATTCTCAATCCTCTATTTTGTTAAATGGTGTTTTAAAAATTACTTTGGTGTTAGTCTTGAAACCATAAATACGCCCTTAATAAATGAACTGTTGCCTGCCTTGTTCCTCAGAGGGGCTGAAAACCTGCAATGAAATAAACTTTGTCTGGACATTCAAGTCCAAACCACATTTGTCATCCATAAAAGCTGCATTTTGAGATCAGACCTGAAGGTCTGTTCCTCAGTGTTTTCTCCTCAACAACAGCCACGACCTGGTTCTTGGGGAAGAGTAGGAACAGGGCAAGCATATCTAATATTTCCTCTAAATAATGTCCTGGCCTTCAGCTGTTTTTGGCTCAGGATTTCCTGAGCTGCATATTGTCTCTGTGATTTAATAACCCTCAGGGGTTTTTTCATTCACAGACTCATCCCTCCTTGAGCTGAGGTAACCCCTTGCCCCAGGGAAATTCCTGCCACCAGCCACCTCTGTCCCGGCCGCTGGGCTGGGACGCGCAAAGTCTCCTCTCCTAGAATATAGGACGTGTTCTTAGGTTCAGGGAGGGGAAATATAAGGTTTAAAGAGGCAAGTAATTGTATTACTGAATAGGGATAGTTATTGCTACAGTTGAAATATTATTCTGAATACAGGCATATGGTCAAGAACAAACCCCAAACACTTAGTAAGAGAATATCGTGTACCAGACAGGAATCCTTATCCAAATGACGAGACGTTTGGGTCTTGGCAGTGCTTGTCTGTTTGTCTTGTCAGCTCTCTCGCTCTCCTAAGTATGGCTTTATTTATAAAATATTAGCTTTCCAAAGGAAGCCATCAGGAAATGAATAACTGTAGTCACAGCTGGGTTTAAAAAGGGAAGATAAAATAGGAAGCTCCATCCATTTTGTGTGCTGAGTGATGCAGGAGTTTTGTGAAAAAGTTGCTCTTGATTTCATAACACAAGAAATTAATGTAGTTGATTTTCTTATTTTTGGCATTACGTGTTGTTCCTGTTTTTCATTTCAAACATTGATAATGAATTTTTTTTCCTCCTATTTTTTGGGTACCTTCCAGGTTTTAAAGTAACTTTGTTAAAGTATAGAAACTTAAAAAAATGTATCAAAAATGGGAGATGGGACCTTATCCCATGGAGCCAATTCCCTTTGGATAGGTCCCTGGTGAGGTAGGGCTGCTCAGTAGTATATCCCACCTTATTTCCCTCCTGACAGTACACCCGGGAGCACCAGGACACATCTGGGCCTTAAGATGCTGTAACGGTCAATGTAAACGGTGATTTTAGTGACTTGTTCAGTTTTGGATGAATTCTCTTGGGGATAGCACAAAGCCTATTTATCCCTGATATGGCAGCCAGATTTTTAAGGCTGTGCTCCAAAGCATGAATGTCCTACAGGTTTTCAGCGAAAGGGTGATGAGAACTTTCTTAAAATAAGCTGTTCTGCACACACAGGTTTTTTTATAGGCCTAGACTGTCAGCCTGAGATACATGCCAAGCACTGGGAGGGTTTTAAATTTGGTATAATGAGAAGCAACATGCCTGATCCTGTGAATCACTGGACAGTCTGCAAGTGTTGCTCTCTGCACCACAGCAGTACCATCTGTCGGTGTAAGAATTTACTCTGGTTTGTCTAGTCCCTAGTCAGGGCCTTCGAGAACATGTTTTGCTGTTCTTTAAACAATTTCTACTTTAATTGCAAGTGGGTGGAATTATGAAAATGCAGAGAGCTGAACTGATGTTTAAATAGTTTGGTGCATCATGGTATTGTATTGCTATTAAAATAAATACTGCCGAAAGGCATCTGTGTAATAATGGGAATTGAATTTGAGTCATACGTGATAGTACTTTTGCGTAAAATATAAGTCCAGATATTTATTTAAGTAGCACAGTGATTCTTCCATTACTGTTCCTTTAAAACTCATGCTATCAATCTTTGGGATATGCTCTCAAAGCTAAGCTGCTCTCTCCAAACATACGTATCTGTTAAGTTTTTTTTGTCACATCATTGGGATAAAATCAGCTTGAAAATGATGTTTTTCCAAGGTTTTGGGGGGTGTGTGGTTGATCATCGTTCAGTTTATTTTTGAGTGTGTGACTGCTTTCGTGACCTGTCAGTCACTTTTGACTTACTAAGAAGTATGGACACAAAGAATTAAGAAAAACAATCTTTAGGAGTTACTAAATTTTTTTTTAATGAAATGTCTTTCATACCTTTCTTTAAACGAAATGAAGAAGCTTAATTAGTTTGTGCTGTTTAATGTACTTTATACTTTCCAACCACCGAAGAACTAACTGTATCTTACTCATAATTTCCCTTAAACTGAAGTCCCATATTAATGTAGTTATAGCAGGTAAGAAGCAGCTAAAGCCCAGTGTGCCCAAATCCCAGTTTCCAGGAGAAGCAGTTATTTGTATGGTACTGAAGGGCAACGTTTGTCCGACAAAGGCCAGTGTTCTGGAATGAAGGTTAAATGGGAATGATGGTCCCCTGCCAGCCTGCTGGAGAGTGGGGACTGTGTAATGTTGTCACTAAGCCAGGAGACAAGCCAGGGCAAGAAATAGCTTTGAAATAATTTTCTTTATCTGTGAACCAGTCAGGAAGCTGTAGCTGGGACAGCAGTGAAGCTAAGTTATTTTAAAACACTGGTAATTAAGACATTTTAAGTTTTGGTTGCTTTGTTATGTAGCTTACCTGTTTACGTTTTTTTGAAAGAATATCCAATAGTTAGCGAACACTTTTTTCCTCGTGTTCCACTTGAGTTGCTTCTTTTTGCTCAGTGATAAAAAGTGAGTAGTATTTAAGCAAAGCAGACTCATTCAGAAAGTGTCTACTGATAATTTTATTATTTGGAGCTGAGGAGATCACTGTGCCATGATTTATTTTTTTAATTCCTTAATCTCAGCAGAGGAAGGGTGTTTATTGGACAATTGCTATGCTAAAAACCCCTGAAATTATAGCTGCTGAGAGAGATTTCTTTACTGTTTCAGCAGAACATGTGAGTGCCTTACTGTGGCTTTTCTGTATGTTCATTTTCCTTCTGCTGCTTGTTCTGTGTGTCTTATCATGGCATTTAAATGGTCAGTTGATAAAATCTTTCTTAAAAGATTGCTCTCAGGTACGTGAGGCAGCTGCACAGGATGCACTGGAATATTTAGTCATTTAGAATCCTGATTTTGTTCTCTTTGCCACTTGGATAACTTTTGATGATGTATTTAAGTCTGGAAGGCTTTTTAAGATGTCACATATCTTGACTATTTCCATTTGCTTCATTTTGTTGGTGTTTTAAAACCTGATCTTTTGCAGTGATAGAGAAAATGATGTATCTAGCAACGGGTTTGCTCCCGGGATCCTTTCAGTGGTGGGTGAGCAGCGACCAAATCCGTGGCAGTATTTATAGCTCGGTGTTCGCCCAGCTCCCCAGCCGGCAGCACTGGGTGAGATACGCTCCCAGCCCCTTGCAGCTGTGGCCAGCAATGGTTGCTCAACACGTCCTAATCACTGTGCAGGCACGGAGCAAGGCTCGTGTCTGCCTGCTGCGTATCGGCTTCCAGCTCAGGTGATGGATGGCAGGCACGGAGACCTGCCTGTCCTGGCCACGGGCGCTGCTAATCGAGCCAGGGAGACTTGCCCTCGTGTTTTGCTTCTCGGTTCTCCTCCATTCGTTGTTGAAAGTTCTACCACTGCCCCTTTTTCATTCGGCTGTTTTCACATACTCTTCTCTTGAGTGATGCTGGTTGACGTGGAGTATCTGCCAGGGAATACGTAAATGTGTACCTTAGATGCACGCTCCTTGGGTTTCAGCCCTAGATACCTGTAACGTTAGCTCTTAAACCCAAATAATTGCTAGTCGGCGTGGTTCTGTGGGGCTGAAATTTGTGCACTTTATCGGGGCAGATGGGGGCTGTTTCAAACCCTGAAGGGCTGGGGCTGGTATCTTGGGTGGGTACTGCTACCTGCTGGGCTCCGGTGGGGGAAGGCAGGGCAGGAAAAAATCTTTTATACTGCCGTGTTCATGTTAAGGAGCATCTTTATTTCAAGAGATTTGAAACCAGAAAACCTGTGCAGATCTTCAAAATAATAATAGTGCCACGTCAAACTTGAGGAAAAACTGCTTTCTGTGGTGCACAAAGATCAGTCTTTGCTTGTCATATTAAATGTGGCAGCTTAGAAATACTGCATATGAGACGCCAGTGAAATTTTCTTCCCCCCTCATTGTTTTATCCTGTTTTATTTGTCCCTATCAGAAAATGTGGGGGAAGAAGTCCTATTTGCCTTAAAATCTCTTGTAAAGGCAGTGTGTGCCTGCTTCGCCTCCCTTTGGCCGAAAGAGGGAGGTCTCTGCCTTCCTCAATCCCTCCTACATGCTTATAATGGAAAAGAGCATTTCAGATAATGCTTATGTGTTTGAGAAGTCTCTACAATCCTGTAAGAAATGGCACTTTCTGACTGAAACTTGAAGGCTTAACTACAAACTTCAGATGAGTCAGATTCCTGCACGGTTACCTGGTTGACAGTGATGTGTTACACCAAAGTATTCTCAGTCTTGGAAAGACTAAGAGGAAGTTTTCCATACACTTTCCACCAGTACTCAGGAGATGTTTGTTTTAGAAATGAAGGGGAATATTATTTTATAAAATATAATGACACTTTTCCACTCTAGCTTTAAGATAAGTGCTTATAATTTGGCTTTTCAGCTGAAGGAGGTACATAGGTTTATAGTAACTTTTTTATTGACAAACTACACAACCTCCCGGTTTTCTGTAATTTTCTGATAGATGCGGGGAGCCATGCAGGCAGCACAGTGAAGTGCTTATGGAAGTCTTGTAAGTATGTCACCTACCTGAGGAGAAAAGTCGACTTGTTACATTTGCTTTTACCCGGGGGTGATGCAGCTGTAAAAAATCACACCTATATCATGTTGGGTTTTCAGCGGAGGTACACAGCTTGCACACGGGGTGCGCACTGTGGTGGGAGCAGGTGTCTAATTGGGAATCAAGTGTATATGGTTTTTGATCTGGCGCTCTATTGCCACCTTCTGCTCATCCGTCTTCCCGCCGCGCTCACGATGCAGTTATGTGTTGTGCCCGGGAACTCGCATTAGGGATGACATTTGGTTTTATAGCGTTTTAGCGAACCTATGCCAAAAGGAAATGTCGGTTCCTCTTCTGGGTTCCTGAACGCAAAGCCCTGTTTAGGTAAGACAAGGAAAATGTCTTCCGTAGCAAAATGAATGATAGTTTCCATTATTTTGAAAACTAAGATGTAAGCCTTTTCTCTGGCACAGGACAACTCAGTGTGTCTTCCATTACCTTAAAAGCTCACAAATCACAGATAGAATCATCAATATTTGTTTATTGACTTGTGAATTGCAGAATCTGAGTGTAATTTTAGCTTTTGGACACTTTGATAGGGAATAGAAGCAATTGTAGAAGGACAGTTGATTACTTAAAGTGCATTGATTTGTTCTAAAGATTTCTGCTTGGTGGTCTTTGGGAAGTGTTCCCCTGAATGTTTACCCTTTTGACATTTGTGACTTATTCTGTGGCCTAAACACTGACTTTATGTCCTGCTGTTCCATTAGGAGCTCAGGAAGAGAGAAACAGAAAATATCAGCTCCCTTCCAATGCCACTAGTAAAACTGTCCTTTTTAAAATGCTGGAAATAATGTGCAGTTTAAATTATATCTGAAAGATATATTAATTCTCTAGTAAAATTCAGGGTAGAGAGGGAACAGAGGAAACTCGATGGTGTTCCGAACAGATAATTTTAGCCAGGAGAATTGGATGGGAAGAGAATCAGCCTTGAAACTTCACAGATTGAGATCCACAGGAGGAAGTAGGTGTATCATTATACTTGTTTCTTCTTCTTCCCCTCTTTTGGCATGGCTTACTTAGAAGCAACAAATAACAGGTTCCTTTTGCCTGCTCGACACCTGCAGTTTGTGAGGATAAAGAACTCAAAGGCAGAGTTGTGGGAGAAATAAGTTCAACCCGCCATCAGGAAGTGTGTAGTATAGGGGAAGAATGGCAGGTCCCCAAATGCATCGTATTTTACCTGTGTTTATAAATAGCGCAAAATAACATTTGTTTTGCACAAGTTATGTGATTACACATCCGGTTGTTGGGGTTATTGTATTAGCTTTCAAACTATGACAGTAGCATTTTTTTCAGGAGTTCCTATTTTAGTTTTCATTGCTTTCCTGCTTGGGAAATTTAAGTTTGGCATTTCTTGGATGTCAACTTCTATTGCTTTATTTTAATTTATAGTTCACTAGACAACAACGTCATCAGCATCTGGTCTGTGATTTCAAATGGTCTTCTTAAGGCTGAAGAATTGCAAATTAGATGGAGGCTAATGTAAAATAACCGGGGGATCACGAAGTGTCATTTCAATTTTTGTCAAAATCTGTATTTTAGTACTATTTTAAAAAAAAAATTCCATTGTTTTTCAGTGTAGTATCAGTAAATATATTTAAAAATTTGATCTGACTTGCAGCTATTCTTCAGCGAGTGATTGTTTCAGAGTGTAATGAAATCTTGACATTTAGTCAAGCTTTGACATTTTCTGTTAGGGCAGATTAAACCTTCCTTCGTGAAGGTGCATTTCAATAGATGGGAGCATGACAGTCAGAGGGTCACCTTTGCTTCTGATGTAACGTCTGACTTTTAGGCAAGAAAATATCAGGATCAAACTTGGTCTCTGTCTGGAGCTACAGGATGTGTCAAATGCTTCCGTGGACTGAAACTCTGAAATGCCTTACTACTTTTTTGGTTTTAGTGTAAAGCTAAGCTCTAAGGGAGCCAATGCAATTCAACAGAAACGGAAGAGTTCATTAATCATTGTCTGCTCGATGCGTCGTGGTGATTTCCGTGGGCGCGTTCGTGTCAAATCGTTTCATCCAAGTTGTCAGAAAACTGGTTGAGGCCTCTTTTGTCTTTGATTGTCTGCTTGGGCACTTCCACAAGGTGTTTCTGAGTGATTCTGGAAAACTTCCTTATGATTGTCTAGGCAGAACAAATGGGGATTTCAGGTTACAGAATCCTTTTGCATCATATGATAAAAGCTGAATGTATATAAAATGAAATTCTACACACTATTTTGGGAGGAAGTTTTTGTCTAGGAAGTAGAAAAGATAGGAGGAGTACCGGTGAGCTTTTGATGCTCTGTTTCTGGGAACCTGAGTGCCAGCTGATAAATAGAAAATTTGCACGTAACTTGTCTGTCTCCATGTGTGGGACATTGTTTTGTATGGTATTTGCTGTACAGATACACAGAACTGGATTCTGCTGCCTTGCTCCCATAAGGAGCTCGTGGGAATGGTTGTTTCCCTGTTTATCTCACAGAGGCTGCATCCCAGCTGCGTTTTTGCGCATAGAAAATCAAAAGGTCAGAGCAGGCCATGGTCTGTTTTTGCCAAAGAAGTGCCTGTGATCTGCCGAAGGGGGTGGTTGCTTATAGTGGGAAGTGGAGTGAGGAGCTGGCTGCTCAGTGTCCTGATATTTAACCCCGAGGAGTCAGGATCTAAAAGAAACGGGCATGTGATTGGATGACAGTTGCTGAGCCTCTTCGAGAGGCAATGAAGGAAAAGGCAGACAAGTAGAGGATTTAGCAAGTTCAGGAGCTGAACTTCCCTGGAACTTTAGGCAGAGTGTCTGAGTCCAGTTGTTTCTCAGATTCCCAGGGTTAAAACTGAAGAAGGATGTTTGAACTGTCTGCTAAGATTAAATTAATCACTGTTGATGTTCTGATAGATTAAAACTGCATGGAAAGTCTGCCTGGAGCTTGGTGTGTAATGCTGCCTTCCCTCTGGTTTCCTTCAGGGCGCTCTCTACCCCGGGCACTGTGGCAGCAGCAGTCACACGTGTTAGTTCCTGTGCTGGTTCGCACCGAGTGATGCTCTGGCACCGTGGCTTGAAAAGGATGGCTTTTTTCTTAGTTTGGCTAATAATGTTATCTTCTACTCTGTCCAGCAGAATAGAAATGTCCTCAGGGTACTGGTCAGGGATAGCATCCGGTTAGGTTGAATCGAGGCCTTCGTGAAATGAAGGAGCTGTTGCGTATCAGCTGCAGAATGAAGTATCTGCTTGGAGTTTTTGGATAAGCCAGTGCTAAAATGGAGGAAATTTTCACCGTTTGTCTAGGTTTTATTTCAGCAAGCATTGAGGCAACGTTTCTCTTCAGTGGAAAGGGTGGAATGTCTCTTGCTGCCAATAAGAAATACTGCCAGAAATCTTTAAAGGACTGTGTGTGTCTGACATGGGAAGCTCTGGTGGCGGATGGGTTTGAGCTGCAGCTCATGTCCTCTCATCTGTGCACCGGCTTCCTTGTCAAGGTATGGCTGTGTCACGAAGTAAGTGGCCATTACTGCAGAGGCAGAATCTCCTCCAGTGCTTAGCTCTTTTGGAGCTATTTGCAAGTGCAGGAAGGAACGGGCTCCCTTCAGTCATGTTTTGGCAAAACAAGCTGTGATGAGTGGATAGATATATCAGAGCTGCATTTGACTTAGGAGTGTGCAACTGGGAATTGAATTAATCAAGGAAAAGACAGTAACACCAGAAACGGAGGAGGGAAAGGGTATAGGAATGGGGTGAGGAAGAGTGGGGCAAGACAGGAGAAAACAAAGAAAGGAAGAACGAGTAGGGAAAGGTTGACCAAGGTTTGTGCTGCTTGCCAGTGCATTATGGTGGGAGTTGAAGGACCTTAAAAGGCGAAGGGTGTAATTTATACTTTGGAATCATTTAAGATTTGCTGTGTTATCTAGGTGTTGGAATCTTTTCCCAAGCTTCATAATGCTTCCTCAGGTGCGGGTCAGTGCAGCCTGGTTAAGCACATGTCTTTGTTGCAGTGATGAACAGTAAACTTCCAACTTAATCTGTATCTTTAGGAAAGGTGCACTATGGATAATGAATGAAAGAAGGTCAACAGGAAAGTGACCGCAGCAACTCAGCTGTTAGAGTGCAAACCTATTCCCTAATGTTTTAATACAAGCACTCTTTTCGTTCTGTGTGAGGAAAGGTCAAGGAAATGGCTCCCTAGTTTCACAGATGTGACTCCTGGGTTGACTGGCAGGGTGGAAAATCATGTTGCATGCTCTTCTGGGCAGGTAGAGAAATCCATTAGGAGACCCTGTGAGTAACAGGGCTGTGTACAAGTGCTCATCTTTTTATAGTGTCCCAGTGCTCGTTCCACGTCTATAGCTGTGGATTTGGCATATTTTCCAGGGGTTCAGATACCATAACTAATGGCCAGTCTTAGCCTCTGTTTGAAAGAAGTCAGTGTTTGCTCTTGCATAGATCCAGTGTCTCTTCAGCCACAATGGTGGGATGTTCTAGCACAGCATTCCAAGCTGTAGAAGGATTCCCAGCTGTCAAAAGCACTGATAATGAGTCTGCAGGATCTGCTGAGGGCAGGGGAAGAAAGGAGCTGCATAATTTCATTACCCTCTTTACTTATAGAGAGCAAATGCTTTAAAACCTCCTCTCTTCATTGATACTAATGCCTGTGGAATCCCTTTGCTGCATTAACCCCCAGCCAGTTGAGGAATTCCCCTTTGAGGCTGCAGTAGCTCAATTCAGAGCCTGGCATTAAGCTATACATAATTTCAAGGGCCATAATGCCAACATATCTCTGCTTTTCAATTTCCGTTCAGTTCTAGTCTTTAATCGAAAAGGAAACGTTTTATCCTTAATTGTATTATTGCTTTTTCTGTCCTGTCTAAACCCGCTGCTGTTCTTGCTTAGCAGTCTCAGGGTTTGGAATTGAAAAATGCTGGACTTTTCCTTCCAGCAACTGAATTTTTAATGATTTTGGGGTTGTTCCTTACACGCTAACTTCATTTGTGTAAGCCAGGAACGTTGTTTTCTGGGAAGCTGTTGGCTTCCTGTTCCTTTCTCTCTGCACCATCGCTCAGCTAGTTAGAAGGAATCTGGTGAGATGATGGCTTTTGTTGTCCTGTGGAGTCTTTTCCACAAAAAATATGGCGTCTGGTCCCACTCTGTTTAAGTGGGTCAGAAATCTGTGATAACACCAAGAGGCAGTGAAGTTCCCTGCGTTTTACGTGACCAGTGACACTGTTTTAAACAACTTCATGGTAGGAAGTGGTGCCATCCAAAACTGGCATCTTTCCCTTGCTTTTTAAATTATGAGTAGGCAGTACTGTTGGATTTGAATGGAAATCTCCATGAATTTATTTAATTGAAGATACTGGAGGCTTACAGAAGTGCAGAACATTTTATATATGTTAATTTGTAATTAATTCATTATTAATGAAATACTTATATTAACAAACTACATCTTTATAATTTTTTAATAGGGGTTGCCTTATTGGAGGCTTATGAATTTCTGAGTAAACCTTGTGATCAGGAGCTTGCTTGCTTGCTTTTGTATCTTTATTAAAGTAAATTTCCTCTAATAAAGATTTTTCTTCTCCCGCACCTTCAGTAGTGTCTCAAGTCCTTCTGGGTAAGCAAAGATCTGCTTATTCGGGTTCTTTGAGGAGAATGTAGAGCTCATTTTTCTTGGTTTCTGGTTGGGAGCAGAAGTCATTTTTCAAGAGGAGTCCTTTTGTGTGTAAACACTGACCCTTTATTTTGCTGTCAGCCATTTGATAGAAGGATTAATTTACTCATAATATTTTGCACTCTTAAGGCTCCAGACACATTTTAGAAATATTGTCTTGGCGATGTTGAGAGCTGCCTGCCAGCCAGTCTGGTTAGCAGGTCTGTATAGAATTAGCGTATTGGGTAAAAATACAAAAAGTTTAATGTGTTAAAATCAGTTTCACCACAGCAGTAATGCCCGTCTTTTTCTCTCTATACACACACCAAATGTAAAATTTGATTATGTGTATTTTTTCCCATTTTCTCAATAACATATGGCCTGATATGACTGCAAATTATGGATCAGTGTGTTGTTTTGTTTCCTTTCAGAAGTGTTTCACTGGTCACGTTTTACATGGGGAAGATTTGCACATAGCAAAGGGGCACGTCCAAAACCTAGATATTATTTGCTCTCTGGATGCACAGAGGGGACCCTCTGAGGAGAAATATTTTTCATGGTGCTGGATTTTGTTGGTCTTATGCACTGTTTTGTCAGGCTAGACATAGATCTCTGAAAATTATGTGAAGATGTGGCCATAAGAATGATTTTTTTTTTTGCCTTAATTATATTTTTGAAAGGTGTAAGTGTGTCTCAAATATATGAGAATGTTTCAGTGCTGATCAATATTTGCCAAGAAGAAAAACAGATGCTCTTTTTTCTGTGGCAGCTGAGCTGAAGTCAGTGCTGACGTTCTTGTTTACAGCATGTCATCCTAGAAACAGACTATTCAGAAGATTCCTTGTTTTCTTTCAAGTCATTTGAAGTGTTAATTGTCGTATACTCCTGATATTTTTCTCTTGAGGTAATGGAATCTAATCCTGACATGAGGCAATGGCAAGTACAACCCTGAGATGCTGATGAAGCCACATACTGTCATTGCTGCTTGGAAAATGATGTGCAGAGTCGTTGCTGACCAGAAAAGGCTGATGTAGCTGTTGTTTTGAAGAGGGGTTATTTTTGTTTTTTTCTTTTTCGTTTTTTTTTAATTTTTGCTTTAGATTTGTCTCGGTTTGGACGAGAGACGTGCGCTGTGGGAGGAGGTAATGAGAGGAGACAATGGCATCTGCGTTCCTTGCTAATTTTAACCTCCAGCTCTCTTTCCTCTCAGGATGCTCCGTGCACACAGAAGAGCTTGTGGGCGAATAGGGAGCGAATGATTTTCCCCAAGTAAACTAATTACATGCCAGACAGAAGCGATTCTGCCAAAATGACTGATCTCCCTCCAAAATCATTCCAGAAGCTTTTTTCCAGCTTCCGAGGGGGAGTAGGAGTCTCATAGGTAGTAGCTGTGTTAGTGGAAGCTCTGGCAGAATCCAAATAACTATGACAGGCCTGAGCCTTTTGTGGGTGTGTGCTGTGTTAGTGCTGAAGTTCATTACTTGAGATTGCATGTTTTGTGGTTCTCATTCCACGTACAAAGTTCCTAAATTAAATGTGCCTTTTGGGACAAGCAGATAAAAGCAGGAATCGGTGCTAGGACTCTCATACCTCTGTTTCCAAGTGCCCTGGATGTGTGAGTGATTATAGCTGAGGAAGACAATTTTCAGTAACAATTTGCTTGATGAATGAGCCTCCTTTCTTGATTGCAGATTGTCTGCAAACAGATTGCAATTTTAAGAAACTTGTTTGTTATTTATCGTAATTTTGTGCATAATAATGCCCCGTCCTCACATGAGAATTGCTGCTGATATTGAGATTGACTTTGTGGTCCTGAGAGGATGCTGAGAGCAAACTCCTCCCTTGAAATGTCAGGAGTCCATGATCCTCAAACAGAAAACGTGGGAATGCAGTTGGAGCAGAATCATACAGAAGTCATGGGGATGTTTGCATATAATTTTTCTCATTATTTGCTGAGCTGTAACGGTGAGGGAAAATCGACGCCGTCTAATAGCTGTTCTGTTAGGCTGTGTAAAATGAGCCTGACTGGCTCGGGGGAGCTCTGGCAGCCGTATCCCCATCTCTTGGGTCGCTTCCACAGTTCCCGTTAATTGACAAGCCCCGCTCGCTGCAGAGACCGAGCAGTGCGCGGCTCTGGAGTCTGAGCGGTGTTTTCATGCAGGGTTTGGCTCTTGTCAGAGCTCATTGGGAAATGCTGCTCAAACAGCACACAGAGCTGTGTGATACCACTTCTACTGCGCCTGCTGTTATGTTCCTAAAAATGTTCTGTGCTTTGTGGATGTTGGTATGGTATCCTTCCTTCTTAGCCATTTCTCCACAGGCTCTGTGGTTCTATTTCACTGCTTAGCTACTTTCCAGCCAGAACAGAACCGGTGTCTTTTCTGTTCGGTTTGTTTGGTGGGGCTGGGTGAAAATGCCTGTGATTAGGGTAAACTGAACAGCCTGGAAGGTTTCTATTTACTGGGACAGCAGATAGCTCTGGTACAAGCTTCCAGGCTGGCTTTGACTTGGCAAAGCTGCTACAGAAGTGAACAAGCCCTTCAGCTCTTGTCTGATCTTCCTGCTAGGGCTGCTGACAAAGGCTGTGTTTGTACACGTATTTCTTATGGCAGTTCCTTGTCTTGGAGGAATTAGAGATCACCAGCTTGTCATGGAATAATGACCCTGTCCCTGCAGTGCTGAATGAGCTCTGATGGAGCAATCCTTGTTTGGGTGATCCTATAGCCAGCTAGCAATTTACTGAGCCTTTGTGCCTCTTATTTAAAACGCATTTAAAAATCGTATTCGCATATGAGAGTTGGTTCTGTCCCAAGGTGGACCAGGAAAAGCTTTATTTTAGTTCTTTCCTTCACAGTTTGGTTTGCCACAATAGACAGCATGAAGCGTAGACTGGAAAGAGGCCAGGAGACCCATCTGCTAAAAAAGAGGGATCTTTCTAATTATGATCTAGTCAGCAGAGCCTGAGGATAATGACATACCTTTCCTCCTATGAATATTTTCATGAACTTCGCCCATCTGGAGAGATTCCCTCAGTGCCCTGCTAAATTGGGTCCTTTGTGTGGGCACAAAGGAAAACAACAGAAAATGGGTTTATGTTTCAGTAGTACTGTGAACTCTGCATCTTCTCACCAATTAAGTAGTAAAGGGATTCTGCCCCAGTTTATGAACAAAACATTGCTGAAGGTCGAGGCATTTTTGCCTTCTATATTTTAATGCTCTGCAAATTGGATCTGAGAGGAAATTTCTTACTTTGGTTGCTGCTTTAAAGTTTTCAGTAACTGTATATAGATTCAAAAAGAACATTTAACCATTCCTCCTGCAGTGACTACTGTTGTGTCCATCCACCTGTTTACGCTTTTCCAGTGTGCCCGGCTCAGTATGATCCCTTTGTGTTTCTTTAGTTTTCATTTTTGGCTTCAAGCAGTTTCGTGGTTAAAACCAAGATGCCTTGGAGCAGTGGGGTCTTCGTGTGTGTGTTGGGAAACTGGTGCAAATGGAGATAGCCATTTTTATTTATTTTTAATAACTATTGCACTGCATATATGCAGGTCACATCCAGACAAATTCACAACAGTGCCTTTTCTTTTTGTTCAGGACAATAAAAATATCTGTGAAGAGGCATGTTGCAGAAATTCAGTAAAAAACAAACAAAGAAAAACCCAACTGATGTAACCTTGCAATCCTACCCTCTGTGACCTCTCTTCATCGTAATTCTGACTGCCCCGATTCCCAGTGCTCATAAATATTCCATTACATCAGCAGCACAAAAGAAATTCCCTTGTAGCATTTCACAGAGAGACCAAGTTTCTTGTTAATTTTGCATAAACAGTATTTCTCGTCATGCTGAAACCTAAATGCAGTAACTCCTGAGCACTGTTGTTTGGATTGGCTTTGTTGGTTTCCTTAATTTGTAAGTGGTCTAAGGGGTCTGTTAACTCGGGTGGTTCCTCCAGGTATTCCTGTGTTATTAGAGCAATTCTCTTTTTATTGCTTTGCCTTTTCGCTTGCGGCTGATGACTCGGGGATCAGTTAGAACTTAATCCAAAGTTTAAAAATGATAATTAAAAAAAAAAGAAAAAGGAGGGGGTATAGAACCACAGCTGTAGCAAAGTGATTCCTAATCTCCCTGTGCTAATGGATCGGATTCTCTTGATATAGAATCAAAATAGCTAATCAGCCCCGCAGCTTGTGTCCTCTCGACACTTGCTGTGTTCCAGGGCTCTTTTATGTTCTTATCTGGTCCTGCAAGATTGCTTATGAACAGGGCTCTGACAGGTCTCTGCTTTTTCACTCGTCATGTGGAGAATAATTATACCATTAGGGGAGGAATAAAATAAGCAGGCGATTAAAAACCCATTTCAGAGACCTACCCTGAACTTTTTATCACTTGAATGTTTGATAGAAAAATTGAAAGAGTTTCTATTTCAGTTTTGTCTGATTCTGTTTTTATCTTTCTTCTCTGTGTGATATAATGCTGTCACCTTATGCTCTTTTAACTAACGTTTGATTTGGTATTTTATGATATAGGTTTCTGCTTATGTTTTTGTCTCATTTCATCATCACACTGCAAATTACTGTGGAAAAGAAGCTACTCAGTAGGAGGGGTTCTTAACTATTTTTAGCTCTTTGGAATTTTGAGGAGGTAGCATTTATTTCAAACTTTTAAGTTGAATAAAAAACCTGTATTATGTTCAGTAGTGTGCTTCCACTTACAGAAAGTTATTAAAAACATTTTTTAAGCTTCATGTAAGTGCTGAATGTTGGTAAGGTGTGTAAGTCAACTGCCTGGGCTGATATAATTAGCAGAAGGGTTCACTGATGTGAAGCCGCTGACCTTAGAGGCTTAGGTGGTTTTAGACAATCATATTCAATAGCTTTTACTCAAGCAAGTAATTTTATTGAAACTGGTGTTTTACAAACAGTGTTCTGTGTTAGTAAGATGCACAACATCAGACTCCCCATGTTACAGAAACTACAACCATTTATAGATTATAAAGGAACTTAGGAAATTGATTATTGTGACATTTGTGCTGCTTGGTTCCTTTGATGTCCTTTTTGCAAAATATTTCTTCTAGACTCCTTCTATTGTCGAAACGGCAGTGGCAAACCCTTGGAGTATGAAGCAGATCTTTCTTTTGATCCTATAGCTGCAGCCTGCCATCAGGCCTCTGTTGTAAGGGCATGGAGGAGCTGTTAAAGACCTTTCTAGGTTTTGTTTGTGTAGAGGACAAATGAGTAGAAATAACAACTTTGTGTGACTGATTCATTGTGTATCACCATTTTCCAACAGTTTGGTGAGCAGACTCGAAGCAAACTTTAATGGTGGTGTAGATTTGTCCTGAATTGCCCAAGAGTGCCTTAGAACACAAGTTAAATGAAGATGGCATTGAATTGAATTCAATGTTGTCACTTCAGCAGAGTTGTGGGTTTTTTTAAAAACTGGTGTATCTGATAAGTAGGTGTATGTAGTGAAATGGAAATACAGACCAAATGATTGCGTATTTGGGAGAATCTACTTAGAAAGTTATGACTTACCTCTTCCTGCCCGCCTTGTGAGCTTTTCAGGTGCTTGAAGAACAAAACAATATGATACTTTTAAGTGTCAGTTGAAAAAAATCTGCTATGTGAAGCAGTCTGTCCGCCCTGGGAAAAATTAATTTAGCATAGAGCCCTTAGCTTTGCTCAATTTCTCTCGATTTTAATGGCACACTTTGCACTCTCCACTGAGCTGTGCCATGAGCTGACTGGAGGAAAGCAAGTACCGGGTCAGGCAGCTCATAATTTGTTTTAATTTGGAACAGTAGCACAGGCCAATATGTGAAAAGCGAGCCCAAGTTTGATAGCTGAGAGAAACAGATGTGTTAAAAGCAACATGGAATAAATAGATTGAAGAATATTAACTCTGACTACACCACTACGTGTTTTGCTGAACATTGTTTGTGTTCACGTATGACGTAATGTTTTAGTACGTGCTCCAGTATGACTGTATAAAACAGATAGAAAATCTCTTTTTTGTATTCAGTCTTTACATGTCTGTTAGATGAATGAAGAATTTGAGAAGACAATTTAATAAATGTGCCTTTCTATTAGAGTTCCCAATCTCAGGGTATGATCAAGTATCTCGCTGTGGTGCCCGAGTCAGGTTTTTGAAGTTATTTAAGCTCCTGACTGCCATTCATTTCACCTGTCAATACAGTTTGTGCGCTGACATGTATCCAGTAAGTAGAGAGACAAGGCATTGAATTACAACCCAGCAGTTTCTAATGATTTTGGAGCTGAGAGCGTCTACCCTGAGGGATTTATAACCATGCACCACCTAAAGATTAGGTCTGAAAGGCAGACTAGGCCCAGTATTAAGGCTGCCTATGAGTAATACAGGTGTCCTTGAATTCCCACTGTGGCATAGCGTTTGGTTCACATGGTTCGTTATTGTTAGTATCAATTACAAATTAAAGAAAAAGTGTATTCTGAGGACAGATATCTGTGTATTAACTCTGCAAGGCTGTGTGTACCGGCTGCCTCAATCCAGCAATGTAAAACATTTATAAAAACAAGGGCAAGAAAAGTAATACGGCCCTAGTTCAGTATAACATCATTCCAGTGGGGCTTGAGAAAGCTTAAGCTGCTATATTTTTTTTGTCGTAGATTTGGGAATTTTAGTCCAGGATTCCAGCCTTAACCTAGCTGAATAACGATCTTCCTACACATAGTACATCTTGTTTCTGCATGGAAGTACAATGCTTTATAAGTTTTGCTCCTCAGATTTTGCCAGAGCTGCAGAGGAGGGGATTGAGTTGATCTCTTTGGCTAAGTCTAACACATTTAGTCTGTGGAGAGCACAGGGGTGCAGGTATGCGGAGGACTTGGATGAATTACCCTGCCTGCTGCAGCCTTTTCCCTGCCCTGAATCCTTTTCTCTGCTTTGTTGATGCTCCCACTCAGCAGTATTAGATAGTAGGTAGTGGCATTGCATAAAAACTCCTCCTTGTTTTTTGCAATTTGAAATGTTGTTTATCTACTTGCACTTTCCTGTGCTGTATCTTTTTATTTTGTGTGTTGCTATTTTATGGGTTTGTTGTCACTGCAAACAAGCCTGCTGTTGTTCTCTTTTTATTATCTCTGCAAAATTAACGTGGGCTTGTCTGGCTTCTGACAAGCCTTTGAATCTTGCTGTTAGCTCTGCATTATTAATATCCCCTAGGCTTTTGTTATTCTGGGGGGTTTTTTTTAATGTGACCTTACTCACTTTATAGTGATGTTCATCACTTCCATTTTTTTTTCCTTGTGAGAGTTCTTAGGGTTGTGAACTTCTTGATGTAAGGATAGCAGAAGAGAAGAGAGGTGTCTCTTCATACTTGCAGAATAGTTACATTATTGTTTTTGTACAGATATACTTTATATATAATTCTGAAATCAATACTCATAAAATCATAGACTTCTAATAATGCAATCACTATAAAAATTATAAAGATGTGGTTTGTTATATAAGTATTTAATTCATAATGAATGAATTAATCACAAATTAATATGGAGAGTGTTCTATATCTCTCACTCTCATGTCAATGGCCAAAGAAGCAGCAGAATGAGATTTGCTGAATTTGAGGCATAAGTGGTTGGAATTTGTGTGTATTTACTCCACATCTTACTGCCGGCTTTAGCATGAATAAAAATTAGCTTGCACACAGCTCTCTCCTTAGGGAGGAAAGAGCCGTGGCAAAGCTTGGAGCACTCCACAGTGTAGCCACTTTGGACAATGCTTTAATATTTAGAAGTGGAATTAATTTTAGCTAGTTACTGATTTTGGCAGAATTAATGGACTGCTTGAAAGGCTTGTGGAGATGTGGCACTTGGGGAACATGGTTTAGCAGGGGCCTTGGCATTGCTCAGTTAACGTTTGCTATTAAAGGTCTTGTCCATCCTAAACGATTTTAGGATTCTATAATCAAAATGTAAATCAATAGCTATTGATTATGGCATGTGCCACTGGCGGATAACAAACCCAAGAATTAGGTTTGTTAGGCTAATTAGGCTCTCTGTTTACAGAAGGGATCGTTCTGGCAGTGGTCCTTCTCATGATCTCAGCCCGTGTGTCTGTTTTCCGAGCATCTTGGCTTTGGACGGAAATTCCGAAGTTTGGTTAACTTGAGCTCATGCCAGACTAGAATGGCTGAAAATAATGTTGCCCCTGTGGACATATTGCAAGTAAAAACTTTTGCAGGGAGGTTGTTTACCAATTTAATAGCCTAATTAGAAGCAAGTAAATTAGATCCTTGACCTATGTCTGTGGAGCAATGCAAGTTTTAGTTACACGGTGCAGAACAAGCTGCCAAACTTTGCCGTTAAAGTTTTAGCTAGAAATTGTTCAAGTGCAGCCAGATCAGCCTTCAGGTTGTTTATGTGTAACTAAAGGAGCTGTCCTCTGACAACAGATGTGGCTCAGGATCAGTTCAGTCTGCAGTGAGGGGAGCACTGGAGAATTCCTGCTTTTTTCTCAGGAGTTAGTCTGTGTTTCTGTGGTAGCAAAATTTTGCTGAATTTTGAAACAGCATTTTCTTCCCTGAGTTCCTTGCAGCAACTCAGTGGAAAGAATGCATCAAAAATAAAAGGAGTAACATGAATAGCATTAATGTGAATCTCTCTCATCTCAAGAACACCAGGAGTTCCCCATTAGTATGTATGTCTTACTCCAAGGGAAATGAAAATTTACTGAAGAAATCTTTTTACCCAGTCAAATCTCACGCAAACCAAACCTGAATATACTGTATCACCTACTCAGCTGTATTTTCAGTGAGTCTTTTCAATGTCTTGGGAGAAATTAGAGTGGGAAGAAGGAAGCTGGGGGAAGGGAGAATGGGGCCCAACACACTTCATGAATTTCTTTTTTTTTTTTTTGCACAGTTTCTTAAAAGAGCTCCATCTTAGGGCAGGGTGGGAAGGGAGTTCTGCCCTGTGGCAGAGATGTGATCCCGTTAATCACCATTAATACCCACAAATAAAATATTTTCACCTTTATCCACTTACTGCATTGAGTTCTTAGAGTTAATGACTCCTGGAAAGTCAACTGGTGAGCAGGTGGAGATTTAGAGAGACTCTAGCTTGCCTGTTTAGTATTTATCCAGGAGGGAAAGAGGTTGGAAGTGCTGGGACAGGAGGTCACAGATCCTCCCTCCTTCCTTGCTGTCTTGGGGATGCAGCAGTGGGGTCTTTCTCAACCTGGATTTCTGCATTGCTCTGCTGTCTCTGTTTCTGAACTAACCCTGCCACGCACTGGCGTCTCAGCAGGTCGTGCCTGCGGGGCATCGAGCTAAACGAGGCATCAATCATAAAATAACACCAACATTCATTGGTCTGATGACAGATTTTGTTCATTTTCTACTTAAGTTCCAAGCAGAGCAGCAGGCAGTTTCCTAGACGCAGTAATATGATGTTTATATGATTCCCGTGACCACCTGATTAGCTATATAATTTATTGCCTAATTTTACTAAATACAGTATTGCTAGTAGTAACCAATTGAAATAATCAGAATCAGTGGCCTGATGTGAGGAAACAACAAATCCATCATGAGGATTGAGTTGCTGTTAGATTATTAGGCCATCTGAGTTATGGCTTGTTGATGTTAATAATAGTACTAGTGAATATTCTCATTACCAGTCATTTTATGGAGTAGCAGTTATGTGGCTTTTGCTTGCCTGGCAGGATTTTCCATATTAGGAAAACTGAAGGCAATCCACTTTTGTTCCCTTTGATTCATTTTCTTAATAGCTGGAAGATTTAAAAAGATTGCAGAAGTGCTGAGTTGTCGTTTGAATGTTTATACATGATTTAATAAGTGTGTAGCCGGTGTCCTGAGAATTGTCTGCGTTGTCATTTCATAACTGCTCTCTTCAGGGTTAGTCTTTCAACTTCTTCTTTTGCTTTGTAAACATCTAATTGTTCCACACAATTATTGTTATTGTCTGATTTCCTTTGTCCTTCTAACGAATGTTCCCATTCTTACCTCCTTGCTTCCCCCCATCTCCTGTCATGGCCTCGATGCTTTGGTTACTCCTTGGAACCAGCCTTCTGCGTTCCGACTCCCATGCCATGGCCATGAGCCCTCCCCAGTGCCCAGGCCAGCGTTGCATCTCTGTTATCAAGGAGATTTTAGAATAAGTCAGCTAAATATGTATAAAATCTTGCCCTCTCTCAGCTAGATAGGGCATATCCCAAAAGGGTTTCATAAAAATCTTCCTATATTTGTATATTTATTTATTTACTTTGGATTAGAGCTCAAGGCTCAACAGCTCCTGAAAAACTGACATCTTGAAAATTAAAATGGGCAGAAAAAACCATGTACAAGCCTGGGGAGAACCCTATCTTTTCCCTTTAGTTCTCTGAGAAGTATAGTCTGAAAATAAGTGTTAATCAGGTGCTACAGGACAGGATTTTTGTTTGGTTCCCTTTTTTTTTAAACTCCAGCACTCTAGACTAACATCACCATCCCCAGCTGCCTCCAAAAAAATCCACTAAGTAGGTCATTTACTGTCTTTTTGCAAACATGGAATGTCCAGGGAATAAATCTCAGGCTTCTGTCCAGTTTAAAATACTGATTCCAAGTTGTAAGTCTATGGAGAAATTCTTGAGAGCTCTATACCTCTTATTTCATGACAGCTTAAGGTTTGTGATGGTAGGGATAAGACTTAACAACCTAAGTCTTTCTTTGCTAACTAATAACAGATGGAGCTACATTTGCAAGTGTGTGTGTGTCTTCGGAGGCAAAAGCATGAAGCTGTGCAAGTTTGCAGGATCACACTCTGAACATCGTCCTAGAATTAGGCTCTGATTTTCACATGTGAGGGGAGGTGCAGGGGGATGGACTGAGATGATCTTTGAAGGTCTCTTCCAACCCCAGATGTTCTGGGATTCTATGACATTACGTGGAGTGTGTGGTGGTTGTGCGATGTGTCGCCTTCTCACCCCAGCACGCAGATGAGTGCAGTAGCTGGCTGTCTCTGTTGCTGTATTGCTTCAGCTGCTGGTGACCTTTGCTGTTAGCACATTTCCCACCATATTTTTTTTTCCCTAACACCGTTTATATGTGTGGTGCATGTATTCCATGTTCAGTTACAGAAGGAGCTGGGCTTACTGGATTCTTAGTCACAAAATTGCCAAATAACCTTCTATCGGAACAGCATTGCCTCGCTGTGTCACACATGAACCGCTGAAGGTTTGAGAATCTTCCCTTGCTAATTAAGTTCTTCTATTTTGCATGAATAAAATATGCTTTAAAAATCCTACAGAGGCGAGCTGCCTAGGAGACGGATGGTGGCCTGGGCATTCCGGGCCAGCAGTGGGTAAGGAGGGAGCAGGCACACATGGACAGAGTGAGGAGCAGTAACAGCTCTGACAGTGGACAAAGGCACTTTGTTACAAACAAACCCAACAAAAAACAACAGAGAAAAAGAAAGAACAGGGCCAAAAATAGAGTGAAGGAATGGCAATTGGATGAGGCATCCCCTAATTACTATTGGATCTTGGGGAAAAAAGACTGTTCTATAGCATTGTGATAAACAATGTAGATATATACAAAAGGGCAGATTTAAACTCTGTAATTCTGGTTTTCCTACTGCATGAGTTTATGGATCTGCAATCATGATGTTCTTTTAGCACTGTTTCTTTCAGTGTGACATGAGCAAATTTCTTTAATGCACCATATGCTGCTGATGGAGAGCTCCTAACATTTTCTCACCTTGAAAAATAGAGCTTTATATAAGGAGATTATTGAAAGTGAAGAGGATAAATTGTATTGGGTAGATTGTTGGCATCATCAGCCTTCTTTTTATTTATTAAAAGTACTTTAAAAAGGTTAAAAAATGGAAATTTGCGGTCTTCAAAGTGGAATCTTTAAAATGTTTCTTTTCACCTATTCAAAATGAAAATGACCGGAATAAATTATGTAAGGGTTCCTCACATGGGGGTTCTGGCTCAGCACCATCAAAGTGACGTAAATGTGAAAGGCTGTCAATTGGCATTTCTTTGGTCTTAGGAAAAAAAGTGCTTGTGTATATAAATTGGATAGTGCAATATATGCAGCCTTAGCTTTGATTCCAGAACACATTAAGCCCGATGGCTAATACGATATGCTCTGTGGAATCTCTTTGATGGCTGGATCAAATTGCAAATACAATAAATTGCTAACGGGTTTGAAGTATTGATATTTCTAACATTTCCCTTTCATTATCTGTGCTTAAATCTGGAACAGAAAACAACACGAGTAGATGTCCAGCATACGCTCAGAGCACCTGCAACCACAGGACTCTGTTGCTTGTTCTGTGCTGTGGGAGGAGATCTGCAGCCAGGGCTTGCAGGCGACTGCTGAGAAGAAATCTGTGTCAGCTGTGATTTTCCTTTTCTAGACTAGAAAGCAAAATAATCGGCTATATATAGCACACTTGAAAGAGACCACAAAATCTGTCCAAGTAAATACAGCATTGTTGGGCGCTTTGCAATGCTGTGTCTTGCATCTTCCCAGGATCCCTCTGTAGAGAAATACGCAGGAAATGGAGAAGTAAAGCATTAGCCGATACTTACCGCACTGTCTGTGTGTTAGCTAAGGATCTGGCAGAATTCTGCTTATCTTGCACTTGATAAAAAGTAGCAAAACGGAAATGTCCAGGCTAATCTCTGTTTTCCTCCAGTATATTGAGGGCAAGCCTGTGTGGTTCTGGAAAGTTGCTCTTGGTACATATTGGTATGGGGTCAAGATCGGGATGTTCGCCAAGCAGCTGTTGTCCTCCTGCAATGTTTCTTGCAAATTGTAGATTGCGTGTCTCAAACTAGGGATGCTTCATTATTACAGCAGGGAACACTCAGAGGATTCTGTTCAGGAAGGGAGACAAAATTTTATCAGATTTCTAGTCTAGGAACACTGAATAACTTCATTTAGTGATAGTCTTTTATTCCATGTTGGTGATGTGAATGTGTTCGGGTCCTTAGTCTTAGCTGAAACTTGTAATTTACCATAGCAATAGAAAAAATGTAATCTGACACTGAGAATGTATCTGAAAATTTCCATTTTTTGGCTTTTGGAAATACAGCCAAAAAAGACCTTGTGAATGATGTTTCTTTGTAGTTTGGTTCTCCTGTTTCAGAATGTGCCATTACATAGTATTTTCTGGTTTTTTGCCTGCCGCTTTTAAACCTTCCCTTTGGAGAGACCTCCCAGAGGGTCTACTTCCATAGAATCCCTTAGGTTGGAAAAGACTTTTAAGATCAGAGCCCAACCATTAACACATGTATTAAAACCTGCAACGTATCTTCTCCTATTTCTTGGGCGGGTGGTTAATGTTTTTTAATGGATTCTTTGTTTCGAGCAGGTTTATTGTTTTGTTACAGATCTTATAAGTGATACATTTCGTGAGTAGCAGTCCAGAACAGAGGGTTTGGGCCGTGAGGCTTTGTGGCACAACGGCCAGTCACCTCAAATTCATTGCTCTTGGCACTGTCGAGTGCTTCTAGTGGTAGCACATCTGAGTTTGGTACTGGCTAGCAGGCCCAAACCTGTGTTTAATTAGCACCTGCTCTATCCATTCCACTTCTCCCTCCACCTCCAGTAGTAGTCTCTACTATTCTTGTTTGCATTCCCAGAGGAAGTCCATAAAGCTTTGCCTGCGTGAGGAGCTGTGAGTCACCCAGTCCTACACGGAATCAGTGTGAGAACTCGGGCTTTGTTTTGGGTCTAGTGGAGAGAAGCCCAGCCAGAGGCAGCAGTGGCAGCACACAGCCTCTGACAGGAAGTGAGGCTGGTTGCCAAACACAGTGTGTGTAGTTGGAGTAACACAGGTGTTGTGGTTTGCCAGTTCCTGATTTATCTTCAACTGGCTCAGAATCCTGTTGGAATACAGTTTGCCTAGTTTTGTGCAAGAGAGGCAATTGTTAATAGTGTAATAATCAACCACTCCATTGCTGCGTGGTGTAAAACCTCAGGTGATGGCTTATGTGCATCTTCTTGTGGTTTCAGTAACACTACTTCAGATTGACTTTATCTAATACTGCCTTAGCCCGGAGGAATGATGGTGAACTAGGTATGCGTGTGCAATAATAAGGTGGATTTTTGTGGTCTTGGAACATCACAAAGCCTCACTGCTCTCCTGTTTGCGTCCTCAGGATCTGAAAGCGTTAATGGAGTAGGTCTGGCATGACTCTCTACCCTGCTCAGTGTCCCAAGGCTGAGTGTGCTTTCCACGTCCTCTCATTTGCAGAGCACATCGTACTGGTGTATCGGGTACACATCAGGTGTACCTGTGGAGAAGGCACTCTGGTTTGTGAGCTCGTGCTGCTCTAGTGGTTCTGCTGGCAGTCGGTGGGGTTTTGGAAATGAGGTTACGCAGCTCGGCCTTGAAGGCAAGCAGGGAGTGCTGGGGATGGAGAGTTGGGAGTGGTTGCTAAGAATATCGGATCAGCCAGGATCGCCATGGCAACGGTGTTGCCAGGATGAAAAACTTTCCCTGCAATCAATCTGAATTCATAAGTACCAGTGTCTACCTGTGACGCATTGGGAAGTCAACATCAATTTTCTGATCCAAAGCGAATCTTTTATTAAATTCTTAATGATTCATGTTCTCTATGTGCTAAGTAGTCTGGTACGTGGGGAAAGACAGCATCTCTGTGAAGTCAGGGACTGCTTGAGGGGCCAGGTCAGAGACACATTTGCAGAGACAAGCGTATGAATAATCAGGTTGCATTTGTGTTAGTCCTTGACTGGATGTTTAAGTTTTTCATTCCAGGTGATATGAAGAAGGAAGTCCCTCTCGGTTTTGGGCCGAGGCTTATTTCTAGCCATAGACTCCTTCGGGTCCATTTTATGTTCAGTCTCCTTTATTAGTTCAGCGCTGAAAGATTTGAGTTGTGAGCACTGGTGGGAAGTGACAATAAGCACACCAACTGTATGAAATCCTGTTGATTTACTGTTCACCTTGGATGTCTATTCTTACTGCAATTTAATTTCACAGCCAAAATGCATTAAGAATGTCTAAATCTGTGTCTGTGAATGTTGACTTGCTTTTTTTTGGATATGCTCTGACTCTGTAGGCTAAAGTTAGTCACAACTGATATTTATTAGTAAGTGTCTTGTAGATTAAGCAATTACCTAACTGGTAAAGTATTTCACATCTTGTGATCGATGCCTCTGCTACATTATGCCAGTGACATTGTCTCGTTGTTTACTGGTGCATATTCTCAAAACAGAGGACGCAGATCACTGGCTTGTCCTTTTTGGACGCATTTTTTCATTTCTGTGGCTCTCTTTGCCTGTTGGGGATGGCCACCTTTCCGAGTCTGATCTGTCAAGATCTGGTCGGTCAAGTCTGTGTGGTGCCAGAGTTCTGGGCTGAACAGCAGAGACCTGCGAACAACCCAGGGCCTTGTTGCGGTATCCCTGCGGTGGTCCCTTTCTGTGCCAGCTGTCTGCCTTTGCTCTGAGCCAGGCTATTGTGTCACCCGAAAGAACTGACACTTGTTTAGTCTAAAGAAGTGGCCCAGGATTTATGGTGGGACCTATTAAAAGCTCTATAGCAAATTACAGTTGAGTGCATTGCAACCTTTGGCCAGGAAGGGCTTGCAGGCAGTTTTGATGAATGCAGAGGTCAAGACAAAGACTGACTGTAAGCAAAGAGCTCGTGGTTGCAGAGCCTTTCGCAAAGTTCGGTTATTTACAGGCGACAGAAGGAAACTGCTGCCCAGGCTTGGAGAGAGGTTCGTCAAATTCTCTCTCGGGTTTCAGGATAACCATAATTAAAATCATGGCATCTAGCCTGAAATTTGAAACTATTGCTCTTAGTTCTCCAAAGGCCCTGTGTTGTTTGAGGTATAAAAAATAGCTTTTAGCCCAAGCGCATTTTCTTAGCCTGGTGACAGGGAAAGCAGGTGAAGTAATGGCTTTGCCTTGACTTGGTGCTGTTGGGTGCGCTTAGCTCTTTCAAGCAGCCTGTAGAAATAGTAAAACAGAGGTAGAAGAGCTCGTGGGAGCAATCACATTTAGAGCCTTCTGTTGAAAATGGATAGCAGAGCTTATTTGCTCCTAATAAAACACAAATTTTCCTTAATTTGAAGCTTCCCTCAGTCTTCAATACGGGATTTCTCTGCTGAAGGTTAAATATGTGCTCACGCTCTCGAAGCTCTATTGCTTTGGGTTACGTGGGTTTCTCGAAAAGGAATGAATCACAGGACCATGTATGAAGAGATGTTTGGGGAAAAAAAAATTACTGCTTAATCATGAGGGAAAAAAACCATAGAAGGGTGGTGCAACTATCTTCTCCTTTATTAATTTCGTTCCTATTCACAAATAATTCTTGTCATCACATTCAAAGCAGCTGTTGGACACAACCTTGATGAAGAAATTTTCTTTTTGTATGTTTGATGAAAGGCCAGTGTTAAAATATTTTCTCTGCAGTATGTAAAGCTTGTGGTGGTTTTCCCTTGAAAGCCTTGGGGCAAATTGGAGGATGGAAAAAAAAGATATGGTGACTGCTTTGGTGGAGAGATGCCCGGGTTCATTGTAACTAATACTGCCGGAGCGGGAAGGGTTTCTGCTGTGGTTTTGTTTCTTCGTTAGATGAGTCATTATTAGAAGGTACCCTAATGATAAATTAATAGAGAGAGTGTAGATTAAACACTCCCAGGAATTCTTATTTAACAGTCATTTGACCAGCCGTGCAGAAAGCTTGTTTTCACTAAAATCCTGAAATTGAAGAACTGATGATGTAAGCCCTTCAAAGGCTAGCGAATAAATAGGGGTTTTTTTCCACCCTTTAATGAAAAGAAGCTTTTGTTAGAGAAGGCAGAGCTCGGAGCGTCCTACAGTGTCCTGGAATGGGAACATGCCATTCCTTCCTCTTACTGCTGCCCCTCTGCCGGGGCTGGATTTCAGCAGGTCATGCCCGTGTGGAAAGGGCTTGCTTCTCCTCACAAAGTGCATGTGAAATTGGTGTGGATGTTGACAGGAATTGTGCATTTCATCTCGGAAAAGAGGGTATGTGAGGGGCCCCACTGGGAGCTGTGGATGACGCTCTGTGCAGGGAGAGCGGGCAGGACCTGTTTGGGTCACTGCCGTGCTTCTCTCGGAGTTTCCATGTCAAACACAAAGCTTTGCTGTGTCACACGTGCTGTTTGTGCTGTAGTTTTTCTCTTAAGGGTTTGTTAGAGAAGCGAAGGCACACAAAGCAAGCATCCTGCATTCCAGAAGTGAGGAAACCAGAAGCACTGGTGCAGTTATTATAATAATTAAGAATGGGGTTGTATGTACTAGGCACTGTATGGATTTAGAACAACAGGCAGTCCTTTTCCTGAAGAATTTGCTGCCTAAATGGATGATTCATACACAGGGCAACAGAAGGCCTAGAACAAACAAACTGCAGGAGGGTTGGTAAACACTCACAGTGTGTTATTATTAATAAACGTACGCACACATATATATATCCCCACACACATATGTACATATATATATTTGGGTTCGGTTTAGCTAAAAGGGGAATTGTGAATGGAAAACAAAGAGAATGGAAGGAGGGAAGGAAGGGAATAATTTGTGGGGGCAAAAGTAGGGCAGAAAAAATTATATGTAGGACAGGAGTAGCTAGATAACAGTCAAAACACTTGAAATTACAAACCAAAGAAGGAATTGCAGCAAAGAACTATACTACTATATACAAATAGGATACTATGCTGTGGGAAGGAAATGTCAAGGCAGTTTTCCATCTTCTTGAGAGAATTAAAGTTTCTCCCGTGTCCCTGCAGAAGCCCTTAGACCTGCCTCGATGGACCTTTCTCTGAAAGAATTTGTTTGGCTTGAGCTTCCCACACTTTTCTGGAATCTATATTTTCAAAATGTGTAGTGCTCCTGGAAGTGTGCTGGAGAACACCACCAGTTCTAGACTGACCCTTCTGAGTCTCTGCACGCCAGTGTGGACCTTGGCTGTCCGGAGCCTCAGCAGACCTCGGGCTTTCCTTTGCCTTCAGTCCAGTGAGGCCTGCTGGAAATGGATTTTCTTTCGGGAGTCCTTCCATTTCCCAGATGTCCAAATCCCTGGGTCCATTTTTCCTTGCAACACTGGTCTTATGATCAGCTTGACCTTTGCAGCTGTGGGCAGGGAGACAGATCTGGTTTATGTTCTGAAGCGCTATTGATTGGAGAGAGCAACAACAGAAACCAGCTTTGGAGGGAGGAGATCCTGTTAGAATACAGAGCTGGATATGGGAGAACTGACCTGTCAGTGTTTTCTGTGTGAATTCATTCCAGGCCTCTAATAATAGCAATAATATCTCAGTGTTTGATGTGGTTAAACTACATGAGATAAAAATAAGTAATAGTAATATTTTTATCTGTGTTTAGGATCCTTCTCCTTGATGAAAGGACTTGAAGTTTAATTTTCCTTTTGTGTTGAACGCCAGTCCTTGACTTCACTTTAAATAAGTCATATAACTTACGAAATCATAGACAACAATATAAAAATGCAGAGTTTGCCTTCGTCTATGATTGATTCAACAGACTACACTAAGCTGTAGGGACTGCTAAAAAAGAGGAAATAAAAGCCTTCACCAAGGTTTTGTTTAGTTTCATTGAATGTTATGTACACTTTGTAAAGCAAGCACTTTTACTTCTGTATTAGAAGCCCTATGTGAGATTATTGGGTTTTACTTGTTGATGGTAGTGAACAACTGGAGTAATGCAGCAGTATGTGTTAAAACCCAAGCTGGTTTTATGTTTTAAAAGTAAAATAAGCCCAATTCTATGCTGAGAAATGGTGTTTACCAGTTGTTTTTCACCATTTTTTCACTATAGCCTTTATTCCATTCAGAGATGTTACCTAGGTTTCATGCCAATGTCAGCAGTGCATATGTTTCCATTAAAACTGAAAACTAGAAAGAGTTACAAAATTGACTTTTTGGGTTTCTCAAATGTTATCAAAACACAAAGTGTTTTTCTAACATTACAAATACTGCAGGGAAGGAACAAAAACTCATTATCAAGTGAGGAATTAATGAGCTCTTTTCTGCTGGAACAAAGTCTGCATATTTGACATTAGCCTTTTTAGTTTCTTTGTATTTCAGATACAATTCTCTACCTCTGTATTTAGAATATGAAAACAGCTGTGGGCATACACATCTGAATAATGTTTGTCTTCTCTGGTAGGAAGCAAATATGTCTTTTGACAACTGTTGAGGTTTATTTGCTGTGTACTCGATTTTGTGGAATTGAAAGTCCTTTTCTTCTACCAGATTTTGATTCTCATCCTGTGCAGTAAAAATGTATGTGGAATGTGTTTGTGAAAACAAAGAGTGAAAAAGCCATGTAAGATAAGATGTACCTCTGCTGCAAGAAGAAATTCATCTTGCAGATGAATAAACTGCTTCTGACTCTCTCCTAGAATCAAGAAACCAGTCAGTAAAAAGACACCTGGAGTGAGCGCTGTGACTGCGGGCTAAGCCTGGTGCTCCCTGGTGGTTTTTGTGCTCTCACATGACTAAGGATCTTTTTCATCCCTTGCACGGTGGTTTCCAGGTTGTTTTGACTATTGTGCTTTCAAGTCTGCTTTAGACCCTTCAAATATGAACTTATGCAATTCATAGTAGTTTTCAAAGTATGGCAGGGAAAAATACTGCTGAATTTTCTCTCTGTGTAAGGCTTATCACAAAGGAAATGAAAACCTATGGTTGCTGCTCTGTGCGTTGATTTCCGAAATGACTGCAAACCAGACTGGTTCTCCTGTAGCTAACTGTTCCCAGCTGTTGTTTCACATTCCAAATTTTATGAGTATTTTTGCTGGCAACAGGAAATATTTTCAAGTCTTTGCAGGATAAGGCATCCATTTATTTTACATAAAATGTTTTGTTTATCTTTTCGGATAGTTCTGCATGGGGAAATTTTGCCTGTGTTTCCAGAATGAAAATTCGCAATTGCAGTTACAGAGAGTTAAAAATAACCAGTTTCTTAAGTGTTCTGTTAGCTCTGATGTTTTAAATTGGATTGGGTTTCAAAATTGCCTGTGCTATTGTAGATGGTTTTCCGGGAGAGAAATTCTAAAGCCAGTCTATACTCTCTGTGCTCATTAAGAATACTGACTTTAGTGGAGAAGGGAAAGAAGCCGTTATTAATATATCTCTGTTACAAAAACACAGCAAAACATACGCTAATGGTATACTGCCTATTTCAGTGAGAGCTACTCTGTAATACTGTAATCCAAATTTATTTGCTACCTGTTGTGCCCTCCTTTTGTTGGACTCAAACATTTCAGGCTTTTTCCCAGATAATTGCATATGTTAGTTGCTGATCTGGAAACAGTGTGTTTATAACCCACGGTTTATAGATAAAAGATCTTTCTTCAGAGTTTTCTGGATTCACTCTGAAGTTGGGTTCAGTTCATTTATTTCATCGACTTCATGGTGTCTTATCAATTATGGATGAGAGTAGAACTGTCTTTGGGTTTATTTGCTTTCCTCTCTATTTTGTTTCTTTGCACCGGTAGAAAAATTCCTGTTGTGCTTGGACTGACCCTAGAATATTCTACTCTCATGTCTCAAGGTCAAGTGTAGCAGAGGTTCTTGTGGCTGTAGCAGAGCTGTCCCTGTGCCATGAGGCTCTTCAGGTGGCCTTGTTCCTTCCCAGATTTTATTTCAGGTGACTTTTCAAGTTGGACTTTTCGTTCTGCTCTAATACTGCCAGAAATGCAGAAAGATAGTTACTGTCCCAAAGTCGTGGTTAAATAAAAGTTGACAATGCTTCACAAGATAGAGATGTGTTAGAGGTTTTTTAATTGACAAAGACGTGGACCTTTTACCAACATATTTTTGGAGAGAAATAGTATATGTTACCCAAAAATGTGCATTTTTTTTTTCTTTATTTGAAAACTATTTATAGTGCAGTAAGTTTAGCAAATGGCTTGGAAGCCGAGAAAATACTTGGAATATGATGAACAAAAATGGAAGAAGGGAGGTCCACTTCCCCGCTCTTGAACTAATGTAGGTGTCGGCAGGAAAATTCTTCTGTAGGAAAGTGAAATCTTTTTGCATGAAGGGCGGGCTCGAGTATGGATTTAAATAGCAAACCAAAGGTCTGTTAGGAAGAGTACTTTGATAGCATTTTTTCTCCCAGTCTGTTTTGTTGCTGCTGCTGTGGAGTGAAAGGGTTTTCCTCACACAACCAGTAACTTCTGGAAAGATTTTCAATCCTATTGTCTGAGAACCAACTCAAGTTTGTGCTCTCTTCCTCCATTTCCCAGAGCAGCTGTCTCAAACCATGGCAATTTTGAACTTGGTCTTTATGGGCAAATTTATCCTACGTCTTGTTCACATCTTCTAGATGACCTTCATCTTCCAGAGCTTTGCAGATGATCATTTCTCCAGCACTGTAGTTTTATTCTTTTTAAAATTATTATTATTTTCTGAACTGAAGTGAGCTCCTGGTGCACAGCAGAAGTGTCTCGCCTCCCTCTGATCCCCCTTCCTATTTTACACGAGAAGGAGAAGATTTCTCCCAGTAGCCGAAATGACCTGACAGAGTAAGTTTAGGTTATCTCAAGTATCCGTGCAGGCAGCAATGGTGCCAACGCAGCTTTTGGGGAGAGCATTTATTGAGGAAAATGATATGATAATCATCCGGTTGCTGTGAGCAGTGGCTCGGGACCCCGCTGTCTCCCAAAGCCATGGGGTCCCACACCACCCCCAGGCTTGGCTCTGGAGTAAACAGCGCTCCAGAGACTGTCCTTGATCTTCACCGTCAGAGTTTCCTATTGAGGCAGGGTGTTACAAATAAAGGCATTCATTGCTTTATATGCTTTGGCTTTGGGTACTATAAACAGCAGAGTGATTCTAAGATTAAATGTGCTGGGGCTGTTCACAGTATGGCGTGTGAAGGAACGACCTGTTTGAAAGCAGAAAGAATAGACAGTGTAGCCATTTCTCTTGAAAAATTTGGAGGTTTTTGCTTTTGTTAGAATGATTCATCCTGTTACTCACCGTGGGAGTGTTAATTGCCACATGGTAAGAGCAGTGTCACCTTCTTAAGGTGAATCTGAGACAGTCAGGCTGGTACATGCAGCAATTCTTTTTGGAGGGAGTATCAGCTATAAAAGATGGTCTCTTCCAGTGTGTTTGCAAAATGGAGCTCATTATTGGGCAGCATGTTCTGATGTTAAGCTGATGGTTTTATTTAAGACTTACCATTGGTTTGATTATTAAATATAATTTAATTGTAAATAGTTATCTATCTTGAGTAAGTTCTGCCTGTCCAGTGCAACTTGGAAAGCAGGAACAGCATTTGTTTCATGCTGTTTAAGAGTTCTGACCTAAAAATATTCGTGGTTTAAAGATGATTCAGTCAAGGTAAAAAACTACACAGAAGTGATGTGCCATTGTTTTACAGTGCAATTTGCAGGATAGATAAACTTAGAGGCTGCTGTGGAAGGTTATTGTATAATTACCCCCTCCAGCATGTGTTTTAAGATCATCATGCTACAGAAAAGCACTTAAATGTGATTAAATGCTTCACTGAACTAAAAGATCACTGAACGTGGTACTTGGCTGAGGACAGAGCAAAAGGGTCATCTGAAACTCAATTTCTCCTATGTCATTTGCCAGAGTAGCTCAGAGCAGCCTCAGGACCGGGAGGGATCTCTTGTTGACCTCGGATGAGCAAGGCACATCTGCAGAATATCCCGGCACAGCCTGGGCCCGAGCTTGTCTTCGGTCCAGCACTGAGGACCTAAACAGCTCTGTGCACCACCTGTCTTAACACAAAGAGAACATCCTGTAACTCCTGGTTTTTTGCCTGATACTGTGAAAGTGGTTATTTTAAAAGCATTTTTTACAAACTGCAATACCTGTGGGTGAAAATAAAAAGGAAGCGCTTCCTATTTTTTATATGTGTATTTCATTAAGTACGTTTTGGTGCAGTTCCAAAGAGAATATTTTCTAACAAGATGGGTTTTCAGTAGAAGAATGTCAACTTGACGAGCCGAAGTGTTCTTTTGCAGTAAGGGAAGAACAAATTCTTTGTTAAACGTTACTCCAGTTTTTGTTGCTAAATATATAGACATGCAGTTTTTCTCTGGAAGTTGGAGGAAGTGTTTTTTCACTCAAGGCAAGAAACTGTCCCAGATATTTGGCTATGACACTTCAAAATGGAACATTGTGGCAGGAAAAAATGAGGTGCAGGGAGATACCAGTGTAGTGAGGCATAGAATCGGAAGCTTTTTAGGGGCAGGTATCATTCAGGGTCACGATGCTTTGTGATTCCTTCTTGGGCCTGAAGAAACAGGACTGTGGAACAGCTTGAAGGAATCTGTCCTGTAACAGTAATAATAATAATAATGGAAAATAAAACCTTGCGAAGAGCAGTAAAATCTTCTAAGAGATAGTGACTTAGCAGAAGGTCCCCACCGCTGCGCAGAGCTCCGTGCTGTACGTGGCCACTGCGTGAATCATTTCCTTGGCTTGTGGGTGGACTCAAACTGGTACTGTGTCCTGTGCTCATCCTGCTCTCTGGCCTTCACAAGATCAGTTTGTAGTGAGATGCATTTGGTTATGTCCCTGATGGGGTTGGTGTATGGAGCAGTTGGACACAACAGCTTCAGAGCCATTCCTGGGGTGTCAGGGATTGGCTGTGATGGTGCTTGCTAACAGCCAAAGGAGCTGGTGTCAGTGGTGGATTAAGTTAGAAGAGCTTGTGATTTGTCTTGCCTGTGGAATATATATTTTCAGTTAATTAACCTTTTATTTTGCTTCTGAAGTAATTCTTGCAAACCCTTTCCTGTTTGGAACAACTTTCTAACGATGGATTTGACGTTTGATACCTAAGAGATGAGATCACTGAAAAGGGCATGGGCTGTCAGATCAGGAAATCTCACTCTCTGATCCCCTTCCATAGTTGAGTCCTTATTCATTGTGTGTGTGTGTATATATATACATATATACACACACACACTTCAAAACTACACTGGAAGGAGCTAAGGGAGAGTGCAGAGTTAGGAGAGGCTTTTGCAACCTCTGTTTGACCCAGTCGTGTCCGAACATCACCGTACAGGCTTCAATTACACATGCCCCTAATAATTTTTCCACTAGCTCCTGCTGCATTCGATGAACAAACTAATGATACACATTTAATGAACAGCTATTCCATAGCTTGTTTCCCACTCATTGCTTGATTTGTGGCCCCAGGCCTTATTTAGAACATGTTGTTTAAACATCCCTTTGAAGACAGCATTATTAGTCCCTTGGGGCTCATCTATCGTGCTCATCAAAGTCCTATCCAGTGTATGGAAAATAATTAATTCATTTTCATTATGTTTCTGTTAAATGAAGAGACACGATTATTCCTGTTCAGTGGATGCAATGCTGAAAGACGGGAGATAAATGATACTCAAAAGTTTTGAGGGTTCGGACCTTTAGTTGAGAAGAACAGGGATTTTTTTCCCCCAAGTTCGTGTATTTCATCCCACTGATCCCAGGTCAAAACTGTCATCTTGACTGTGATTATGCCTGAGAGTTTTTAACCCTTGGAGGAAAAGCTCACGAGGTGGATGAGGAACATCCAGAAAATGAGAAACTTTCTGTGAACAGCTTGTTTTTAAGTACCTGTCTTGTATGAAGCATGAAGAGGGGACAGATGGAGCCGCATGGGTGCTGTTATCTGCTGTGCCGATGGGTTGCTCTGGCTGTGAAGACAATGTCCTGTTCCATGTCCTACACTATGTATTCCCATCTCTCTAAATCTGTCTGCAAATCAGACACCAGATGCCCTTGCTCTCTGAATCTCCTGTGGATCTCTTTGTGTGACTACCTTGGCCCTGAGAGCCAGGTGGCTCTGGTGAATTAACAGATACAAAAATTATGTGATTAGAGTATATAAAGGTAGAATTAAAGTTACATGGGTACCTTTGCTAGTTAGTTTTCCTTACTTCTGGAACAGTCAACAACCATCTGATCCTCTTGACCTTTTCCTCCCTGGTTTTGGAGAATATTAGCATTAGGAAGCACTGACTTCTTCTGTTCATTTCCCCTTTTTCAACCTCTAATTTCTGTGCCCCTCCTGTGCCACCAGTACCATTCTCAGATTCAGTCCTGGTGGTTCCTTCTTGGCAACAGTGTTGGCAATCCTGTTACCTTCTTTGTGTTTTTTGATCCAAAGCTAAACTCTTTCAGATGAGCATTTCAAATTCATCTTGAGACAGGATCAAAACCCTTAAATTCAAGAGATGGGAATTTGATGAGTATATGTTACAGGAAAAGGAAAACGGTACCTAGCGAGAGAATGTTCTATATAGCAATCATACCTAATGGCCACACCTATAGGGATGGCAACCTTAGAGACTTATTTGAGTACTTGGAAAAAAAAAAATTTGTTCTTTATTTCGTTACATTCTGCTGAAAATATGACACATTTCTCTTATAGTTTGTGCATGCTAAATAATACAAATACTGTATTTTGTCAACCCACGACACAAACCTCTATTCTAATTTTCCTTTCTGTTATAACTGATTTCAGATTTAATTTCTGGTATTCTTTTCTTTGCCAGATGAATACAAAAAAAAAGTTAATTCCTTTACTCCAAAATAAAACAGAAACTAACAGTTACCAGAAGAATAATATTTGAAGGCATAAGAGAAGAATGCTTTGAGCTAGAAAGTCTCCATGGCAAGGGTCTGGTTACTATAGCAATCGCCATGGAGCACGTGACCAGCATGATAATTGCAGGGGACTTAAGAGCCTTTTCTTTTGCCGAAGTTTGATGCCTTCTCAACAGAGGTGTTACGCGAGGTTACATCCCTGCAATCTTGACTCCCAGATGGATGGATAATGCAAACGATCAATTTGCAGCTCCTACTGGGCAGAAAATGCTGCATTCTGTTCATAGATTTTAATTTGTTTGATGTACAGCACGCCACAAGTGAGGGTAGGAATTTCTTCTCCCTGGTCCAGCATGGTTTTGTAAATTTACATTTTGACTATTGGCTTGTGTGGCAATGGCTGCTGTGTATGTGTTTCGTGGAGTGCTTTGAACTAGGCCGACAACCCTATCTCTGCAGAACGTGCCTGATAATTTTAATGCAGAAATACAGTAGAATTCCAGCAACTCGAAGGTGTTGATATTGAGGGACAAAGTAACTTAGTTTTGCATTAAAATAACCCACTGTTTTAAAGTTAATTTTTTCTTTTCACATTTACTCCCTGTGTCTAGTGAATGTGGTGACTTGGCTTCACTAATGAGAAAAGAATAGACAACACTCTTTCTAGGAAGGAAAGAATGTCAAATTTGCATTATGCATTACTTAATTTTTTATTGGATATTTGGATAGGTAGCCTCTGATTCCTTCCGGCATATGGCACTGCTGGCTTAACTTTTGTTAGTGTTTAAAGGTTGTTGAGAATCCCACTAAAACATGTTTAATATTGATAGTTCCTTGCCACTTTCGTGGAATGATGCTTTTCTAGAGGACAGAAGCAACAAGGAATAGAGCCAAGTGATTGAATATATATATTTTAAACACATATACAAGTTGCTAACTGTATCAAACTCTGATGTTAAATTTTCATGATTTGGAAATATTTGCTTTTGAAAGAAGAAGCTTTTCTGTAATCTACACTTTCAGTATGACTGTACATTGTCAACTGTGTCATATTTGACTGATGATGAGAGGGTACTACCTATTGTTCTTTACAAAAGGATGCAGAGACATCCTCTTTGTTTTAAGGTTGCTACCAGCAACAGATACTCCTCCAAGGAAATGAGTCACCCGGGTGAATTTGCCACAGAAATATTTGCTCTCTTTGTGCTGCGTGGAAACCACTGACGTGAGGTGTTTGTGCTGCGCAGATGTTGGGGGTCCACCCTGAGGGACCCCCTCTGGCCTGGCACAGGAAGAGGGGCTCAGCTCCTCCTGCTCTCCAAGGCACAGGTGCTGAAATGAAGAGTTCTGAGGAACAATTTTCCTTGAAAATAAGGAGTAAAATGGAGCTGGGATTCCTCATTTATTGTATTCTTACTGGTTTTCCTTTTCAAATGTGATTTGTTAAACCAGTGAAAGGACACATCAGATGTATTTCCTGGAAGCTGGCTGCCTGTTTTTTGGCTATCCTGCTGTCCTGAGATAATTAAATACCAAGTCAGTTGTGGCTGTGTAACAGAAATCCAGCTTAAAGATCATTTCGTTTTGTGTTTTAGATTCAAACTCTGTAACATTCCAGTACTTCTTGAACACTTTTTCTACAAACAGAAGGATAATGGGGAATGGCTTCAAACTGACAGGAGTGCAGGGTCACATTGGGTATTAGGAAGAAATTGTTCCCTCTGAGGGTTATGAGGTCCTGGCTCAGGTTGCCCAGAGAAGCTGTGGTTGCCCCATCCCTGAAAATGTCCAAGGCCAGGTCGAATGGGACTTGGAGCAACCTGATCTAGTGGAAGGTGTCCGTGCCCATGACAGGGGGGTTGGAACAAGATGGTCTCTAAGAATTATGTGATTTTTAATGGAAAGCTATGATGTGGTTGGAGGAATCTGCTTATTAGTAATTTGTGTTTGTCCTTTATACATTGAGGAGCAAATAAATGGGGAACGCTTATATAACAATGTCTAAGAATGCTCCTTTGAGTGATAAGTGTTATTTAACTTCATAATCATAAAAATAATTGTTCAGATTTTAAAATATAATTAAATAGATGCATGGTTTGTCTTTCTCCTATTACAGCTTGCTTTAATGACTCAGTGGTAAACCATGGGCAGCTTTTTCACTCCCCTGTGGTTTGCTCTGTTGTCGCTCTCTTATCAGGGTGGGCCAGATGGAAGCTGAGGTTCAGCTCAAGGTAACCAGCAGAAACTCCTGTAGTGGCGGGTCGATCAAATCCCAGATGATTATCTGTGGGGCACTGCTCAGTAGACACAGAGCACTTACCACACGTGGTATTTAGAAGGGGATTTATTATAAGCATTGAAGCGACTGAGAGAATATAGGTGTCACTGCTTTAACAATGACAGTTTGCAATTACTCAGCTGGAATAGCTGAGTATTTTAATGCTTTTAACAGCTACTGTTATGTGACAAATGCGGAGAGTTTGCTTTTAGGACAGGCCGAGTGGAGATGGGTCTCTGGAGATCGTAGTCCAATCCTTACCTTGGATCAGGGTCAGCCAGGGCATGTTACTTAGGACCGTGCCTCGTAAAGTGTTGAGTATGTCTAAGGATTAAGAATTCATAGTCTAGCTAGGTAATACGTTCCTTTACTTTTAAAGTGTTTCTTTACTTGCATTTAAATTTGTGTCTGTTGCCCGAGTACTGCTGAGAAGAGCCTGTCTTGGTCTTTACTCTCTTCCATTTGTATTTGAGACACTGATAAGATACCCCGGTCCTTCAGTTTCCAAAATGTGAATGTGGGAGTGTTCTGACTTGCTCACAATATTGTTTCAATTTTTATTTTTTTTAATATATAGGTAGTACAGGTGCAGAATATGGAGTAAGGTCAGGATGTAGAAAGATGATGTGGTTCAACTAGAATATAGGGTTCTAATTGTCATTGTGTAAATTCTCACTGTTACAACAAACATCTTAATGGATCTGCATACGTTAAATTCAGTGGAGATGGAGCTGGTCTTGTAGGATTAAATTTTTAATTGTGGAAGCCACCTAGAATGCTGATATAAGGAATGACTCTGGAAGATCCTGTGTCAGACTGATGGTGTAGACATGCCTGAGGTAGTGATAAGCCTGCTGTCTTGCACAGCAGCAGTGACCCAGCTGCACCGTCACACTGCTTGGTGCAGGCTGGAGCCATCTGCCAGCAACTCTAACAAGGACACTCTCTTTTGGCTTGGGTTTGCATGGCAATAGGAGTGAATTTGGGAGCGAGGGTCCCAGGTCTGGAAAACAGCCAAGCGAAACTTGGTAAGGAAGCCCTTCTGACTGACCACACTTAGCAAGTTAAAGGGATTCCTGTAGTACTGCTGCCCCTGAATGCTGATGTACCGCAGGAAGCTTCTGGCAGTGCTTCAGAGAGAATGACCGGCACGATGCTGAAGGACTTTCAGGGAGCCGCTTCACACTTCTGCGTCGTTTCTTTTCAGCTCCATAAAGTAAATTTAAGCTGCAGTGAAATCTCTTTGATCAAAGCTGTCTGAAGGGAGGTAGTTGTATGTTGTTAACCTGACAGGTTGTTACAGGAGGCTGAGGTTCAGATATGGGGTGGATTAAGGCGCTTGAGCTAAGCAGCTGGACTTAGATGTAACAAATACAGCCTGGAAACAACATAAGCAATGGGATATATCCGTGGGAAGTCTCCACATGCTAATCCACCTGCTCACCTAAACCCTCATTCATGGGAACTGTTCCATCATAAATCACCAGCTGTTGCTTCTGGTTCGGTGAGTTCATAGATAGATTTGGACATCTGATATCCCCTTTAGAAACTGCTGAGGGCTGATCAGGTATGTGACTGCAGCCCTGTTTCAAACCAGTTAAAAATTACGTTCTCTATAATTCCCTGTATTTGAAGTTTACGTCTACATATTTTTTTTCAGCTAATAAATTTTGTGAAGGAAATGGAATACACATGCTATAATATTTTTTCCTAACTGCTTTAAGTGAGTATGAATGCCTTCAGCAATTCTGAATATTTAGGACTTCCTTGGCTCTTTGGGCATTTCTGAGGCAGCTTGTGCAGTTCTTAGGCCTAATTTTGTGCTGTTACTAGACCTGTTGCCAGTTGACACCAGCTGTGGTTCCACGGCTGGTTAGGTTGGTTTGGTTAGGTTAGGTTTGGTTTCATGCTGAATTTCTGGGATCGTGGGGAATGAAGAGTACTGATGTGTTGTTACTGAGCAAGAGCATTTGTTATCTTTGACTACACCTAAAGCTGCATTGGCAAAGGTGAACGCCCAGGATTTGGGGAGAGGAGCTAAGAGCAGCTCAGATTAATGAGATCGTTGTCCTTCAACAAACTTGTACGTGGGAATTTGGAGTGATTTTGTAGCTGGAATACTTGTCACGACAGACTTTTCCAGTATTTTGTTTGTGGGCACTGTCACACTATACCCTTGATTCACCAGGGAGTCGTGTGACAGTTGCAACTCCCATGCACTGATAGGAAAAAAGGAAAGGTCAGGTGAGAAATGTGGATGGAAATTGGAAATCCTCAAACTGTGTCTTTCTGTCTCACTCCTCCCTCGCACCTTTCAGCCTGCACTTAGTACCGGCTGCCTCCCCGGGGTGCTGCCCTTTTGCTACTAACAGTGACTCCCAGAGAATTCTTCCTTTCACCAGGCATCAAGCCTTCCATCATTAAAGTCTCTTGGGAGAATCTGCTCATTTCCTGGCTATCATGAAAGTCTCCAGCAATCCTGTTTTCTTGGTCTTTTCAGCTTGAAAACTGAAAGTAAATATAGAATTAAAATAATAAGTCTCATCTCTTTTAGGGACAGAGGGACAAGTGATGGATGTGGCAGAGCGAGCTAGTTTCTTTTTCATCCCCTTTACATCACTGCCATATCATGTGGTCTCTGGGTATTCAGAACCATTGTGCATGATCATTAGATACAAGAACCATCATGTGTGATTGAAGTTTACTTCATCTTTACACTCAGAAATATCAGTGATTTTTTTTTAACAGTGCAAGAACCACTGTAAGAAAAAAAACATACAATACGTAATCGCCACGTACTTCAACAGTGTACTTAACCCAAGAATCACTTACTGGGAATAAACAAATGTCAGACAAAGACTGTAAGTGGCTTCATTTGGTATGAGAAAGAGCTGGGCAGGGGCATGAATTTGTGCAAAATTTGGCTAAAATGAGAAATGGGAGATGGCCTCTCTCTTTAAAATCACCATCTGTGTTTGTAAATTAAAAGAATAACGGCATCCCCACAGGTTCCCCAAATGAATTCCATGGATGTCTGATGCTGATAACAAATGACTGTTGTACGTCTTCCCCAAAATCCTTGCTGTGACTGTGATTGCAGCTCTAATTATGGCATAACAGATGCAGTGTTGTATAGCACCCGCCTTCTTCAGGATCTGTAGCTCCCCTTACTTCTACATGAGTTTTCTCATTTTAGTCTAGAATTTACTACTGCTCGAGGTAACAAAGAAGTCGCTCTTAAAGTAAGGAAAAGAAAAAAAAGGTTTTGAGATTGTTACAGTGCTCACATTGTTGTTGTGCTGCAGATGTTCGTTGTGTTTGCAGACAGCGCGATTGTGGGAGAGTGAATTCATGCCTCACTGGGTCCTTTCCACTTTCTCCAGCCTCTCCTCTGCTGAGTAAGCAGTTAAAGGGAGCTTTTTTCTTTTGTTCCCCAGCCTTCTCTGCTGGTTGAGAAGGAGGGCAAGTTACTTGGCTGGTTTTTTTTCAGTTGGAAGTGGTACAGTGCAATTTTTTTTTTTTTTGAAGTATTCATCAGAAGAAATAGGAGAATGCATTTACATGTGAATGTTGCTGTGTTGTTCTTCCAACCCAAGGAGGAGGTGATTTATTTTAGGAGTGCAAACTAATGCCTTGTGCTGTGCCAATCGTGCTGCCATTGTCTGCTTTGATACTGACAGTGAATCATCTCTTGGATGTTACAGTTGTGGCCAAATACCTGGCTCACGTGATGGAGTTTGGGGACAAGGAAGGTGTGTGAGCAGCATTTTGTGCCGCAGGGGTTGCGCCATCCCTGGAAGTGTCCAAGGCCAGGCTGGATGGGGCAGGTTGATTGGAGCAACCTAATCTAGTGGAGGGTGTCCCTGCCCATGGCAGGGGACTGGAACTAGGCGATGAGCTTTCAGAGTCTTTTCCAACCCCAACCACTCGGTGATTCCAACAGCATTTTTCCCCCGGAGCATCACACGCTGCCCGGGTGCGCCGTCCCCGCCCCGCCGCCGCCACCACGGCAACGCCGCCGGTGTCGCTGTGCCCGCCCCCGGCCCTGCCCCGGCGGTGCCACCCTCGGCTGGGGCTGGGCGCGGAGCCTGCATGGCACGGCACGGCGCCGGCGGTGCCGCTCGCTAGGATGAACGAGGAGGCGGCCCAGAAGAGCGACGGCGGCGAGAAGTGCAACGGCGGCAGCCAGCGGAGGAAGAGACCCAAGAAGGTGGGACCGGGACCAGCAGCGGAGCCGGGCGGGGAGCGGTGCTTGGGGTCGCAGAGCTCGGGGGGATGCTCCTGCCCTGCCTCCGCAAGCAAGGGCTCTCTCCCCATCTGTTTCTATGCGGAGTCGATAGCGTTGCGATGGCTGAGCCGAGGAGGTTTTCTGTATTTTTTTATTCTGTTGAAGTCGGTGTCGTTAGGCAGTGGGTGATGCTCAGCGCAGGTTTCCCTCGGCTGCCCTTACGAGAGCGGGTGGTTTGTTTTGACAGAAGATCGTATTGGCTCGTGTGCTGCCACACATCCCTTTTCCTTCAAGCTACAGAGACGGAGCTTTAGAAACCTCTGCTTTATTTCTCTGGTGATGTTTCTTAAGGTCGTATTATAAACAGTCATAGAGAGATCCGTTGCTGGCTATTGTACCATCCGTGGTAATTTGGTGACAAATAACTGGGTAAAAATGTGAATTTGTCCAGCCACACCCAATTCCCAGGGCACTTTCTCTGTGTGTCCAGTGTCTGTCACAAACGGTTGATTTGCAAGGTATAGCCTGCTGTGCCCGCTGCTTCAACCCCCCGCTTGAGGTAATCTCTTTTTAATGGCTTTAATTGCAGGCAGCTATTTATTTCTATTTGGGCTTTCTCTCCCCTTTAGGAGGGGAGATGCCTGTGGTGCTGCATAATTATGACATAAATGGGTTTACAGTTATTCTCCCCTCCCCTTCTTTTATGTCAGTTGCTCTAACATGAGTTACCCCACTGAAATGTGGGGGACTGCTTACAGGATAAAGAAGAATGATTTAATCCGTACACAGGATTTAATTCATACACTGATGAATTCTTTGGTCCTTCATTTTGCATAGAATTTGCATTTTAACCAACACTGTACATGAGCAAGACAAATTGTTACAGATTGTAATAACACACAGACACGTATTCGGGGACTTCTGCAGGGGCTTGGACCTGGTGAGGAAAAGCTCTTTTGCAATAGGTGACACTGTGAGGCCCCTTTTTATCACAGAGGGAAGATTTTGTACCTGTAACCACAAGGGAATGAGAGAATCCAGTCTAAACGAGAATTTGAACAAAAACGTCCTCACCCCACCCCATTGTGCTTGGAATATTGCCTGGATCTCCACACAGTGGGGGATTTTATATAGCATCTTGGCCTTGTATTTAAGCAGAACCTAGTAGGAAAGAGGATATCTGCTTCATCTCACCTCTGAATTTGAAAGGTTTGTTTGTGGAGGTATGGAAATCTATATAAGGAAGCAAAAATCAAAAGATTAAGTGCATACCTAATGTTTTAATTGCACTCTTAGGTTATCTGGGAACAGTATCGTGCTAGGAGAGAGGTTTTGAAGGTCTGAGGAGTCAAAGTGGGAGTTTGGATTGTTTCTTTTTTAATTTCTGTATTTGTGCCTTCTTGTTTTCCCATTGTTTTCCAAGTAAAGCGGCCCAGAGCCTTTCAAGGTTGCAGCAACTGCCAAATGAATGCTTGGAAAGCATCTCTGATGTTGAGCCTCCATATTCAGAGTCTTCCAACAGCTGATTCATCTTCGTTTTTCAAAAGCATAATAGGTACTTGGGTATTTTCTTTTACAACTGTCAGTCTTTTACAACTAGAAAATATTAATGGGGCATTTTCAGTTGACAAATATTAAGCAAAAATATTGTTAATCCCTGAGTTTGGATGCACTAGATGTTGGTGGCTCAGGTCTGGTTTTAGACGAGGTCTCACCAATCTTCACTCTTAGTGACTTCATGGAGAAATACAGCTCCTGCCTTTGATATTTCTTCTAAAATTCTACACATTATTTTCTGAAAACCTCAAAATTGGTGACTTTCTTGATGAGTGAGATAGACCCTGGAATAGCCAAGAGTACAAGAATTCCAGGTTGAATTCCTATGTGTTTTGACTAGGTAGGCACAATTTATTTTGGGAACAGAGACAAAAGTGCCATGTGCAAGAGCTCCAAAATCCCAAGTAATGTAGCCTGTTTTCAGGTCCTGAACTACTTTTGCTGAACAAAGCTGCATTGCGCCAGCCAATATGCCCTCTATCTGTTCTGCGGAAGTTGATCCCTTTTGTGTGGATAATTAAATATTAATTGAGCTAGATGAGTTTGATCTATGTATGGGGAGAGACAGAGAGCGACTCTTCTCGGATACAGCGTTCAGCTGGATCTTCTGTATTCCAGGAGGGTGTCCTAGCTGGGAAGCCATGTAGGGCTTCCTTTAATTTTCAGCAGTACCTTTCTTTTTTTTTTAACTTTACAATAAGAAGGCTTCAGTTTTGTCCTAATACAGGATGGGATAAGTTGGAATTTTTATGAAATGGGTAAAATTACTACCTACGCAAAGCTAAATTTAATCCTCGTGGTGATGGTTGAGACTTTGTGTGTTCTGGTGAGCCAGTGTGCTGCCTTAATGGGTTCCTTAATCCAACAGGAGAGTTGTGTCCAGTTTTCCTGAGGTATTTTGCCTCCGTGTGATAACTGGAATACGATCAAATTTGTGTTCTTGGGAAGAATGTCCGCGTTCACTCGGTTCTAGTATTGGAGAGCACAGGATGCAGTTGTGGACAGAACTCGTTCTGCTGCTGGTGCAACTTCATGGAGATTGGTGTTGAAGGAGTAATGCAACGAGTGATCTGGAATTTGTAATACGTTAGTGTTTTTCTTTTGTCTTTTGCCAAGTCTGTTGCAAAGGGTTCAAGTACTAAATTCCTAGAATTCCTTTCAAGGATGTTTTTTTCATTCTAGGGTGTTTGAGCTGAAAACCAATTACTGTTGGTCATCGTGTGAAAAATGAGGCGTATTCCTATATCTAATATTGAAAGCATGGATGGCAAAGGGGTTTCTAGGAGGCACAAGTTCTTCCTAAACTTACAGGTTCTTCACAAGCCATGCTGTTGATGGATCAGTGCAGACATAATCCATTTGGGCTTATTGCAGAGTTCCAGTCTTATTACTTGTAGTGCTCATTCTTTAAGAAAAACTGACATCTTGGAGTCAGACTCATAGTGGAAAAGACTTGGGAGAAGTTGTAATGTTGATTTGAAGGAAAAGAAATAAAACTTCTTTTCCTAACCTAATCATAATCTCCTATTTTAAATACAATTTGCTGCCTTAGGTGAAGTACTTCCAGTGGAAGCTGAATACTTGATAATGGAATCATTGCAGTGTACAAGCTAATCCTTTTAATTAATTTCCATTAATTTAGACTGTTTATTCCATGCATAAGGTAATTAAGACCCATTTTGGAATACAAGTGTCACGCTGGTCACTTATGTTCAAGAACAAGAATCCCAATACACGCAAAACGTGCGGAGAGGGATTGCCAGAAGAGCGAGCCTGTCCTACGCAGAATCCAGAGGAGCTTGGCTCTGGTGTGCTCGAGCAAAGGCTACCTGAGGGGAAAAGGAAATGAGGCTCCTCTGCAGCCTTCTAATAGATTTAATCAGATAAAAAGCCAAGAGAAACTTAATTACGTATGAGATATGATTTTACTAACCTATCACTGGACTGGATTCAACTCCTTTGAGGAGGTCTCTTGCTCCCATGTTTCTGAGCTTTCCTCTGTGTCATTTACAGTGCCATAATATTATTATGAAGCTCTTCAGTTGGTGGTAGATGTGGCTATTTAAGTTTTTTAAAATGCTCGTTTACCTGGTTATTTCACTCTTGCGACTACCAAATTTAGTGGAAAATTCAATGCCATCGAAAGAAGGGTTTGAAGCAGTGACAATTTCTCCTGAAATTGGTGTGGGGACTGGTAGGACAGCAGTTCCAGCATTCTGGGGTGGTGTTTCCCTGAATTGCCCTCATTCTACACTTGCTAAGTCCCACTGTGCCTTCTCTAGTTGCTGCTCTTTGCCCCACTCTGCTGTTATTACTGGTGACAGACAAACAGCTGCTCTCGGTTGTGCTGTTTGGTGATACAGCCAGGATGAAACCAGCGTGTGCTACCTGAGAGAGATCACATCCTCTAGCTTTAGAGGAACGGAGGTTTTCCTTCAGTCAATAAGCAGTAAATTGAACAGGCAGGAAAGAGCTAATGAGAAAAACCACAGGCTTTTCTTTCTTTCAGCAGTAGATATTGAAAAGACTTTATCACAAAGGAAAAGTGGTAGTTTCAAGTTAACCCAACTCACTGGTGTTCAGTATTGCTAATTTTACTGGTAACACAGCTGCTATAAGGCTGTAAAGTCTCATTCTTCTTTCATCTGAACCAGTGGGAGAGAACTGTAACTGCTTTGCTTTCCAAGGAGCTAATCCAATTTACGTGAAAGTAAACAGGCAGAGAAATGGTTCTAGAATTAGCTCTGTGAAGAAGAGAATAGATAGAGAAAAAGAACTTGTTTGGGCAGGTTTGTTAAGAGTGTTAAGGGTCAAACCAGTCATATTCCTAAGTGTCTGCCCTGTGCTTTAACGTGGTTTGCACTATCGTGAATCTGATGCAACTCCACTGCTATTCTTGCGTTATTGAAATCAGGATTTGCTTGTTCCCTTTGCCTTTTATTCCTATCATGAGTCTTCCAGCACATTTTGTGCCAGGTGTAAAACTAACATCGTAGCTGCAAATGCTTTGCTGTATTTAGCTTTAGTTGCTATGTCTGATGGTAACAACCCAAAAATGGTGTGTATTTCTCCCACTGTGGGATAGAACGTCTCACCTCTGTGTCCCTGGTTGCATCAGCAAAAGCTCTGTGCTTCTATCACGACAGTTCCATGGGGAGTAGTGACACTCTGGAGAAATAATTTCCATTTACTTAGAGCGACAAGACAGGGAAAATAGTGACATGTGCTAGAGCTGAACATCCGGACTAGAGCATTTTGCGTTGTTGTGGTTGATTTTCTAGCATCACAAAGTGTGTGTAAGACACCAAGTGCACGTGGTCTGGGCCCCATGGCTGAGCCTGACTTTTCTAGGTCTCTGTGTTCCAGTGTAATAGGGTCACTTGAGCTATTATCATGCTCTGTTGTATCGATGCAATGAACAAGTCTTAGAACTAATCCAACTACTTGGAAGGGTAAATTTGTTAATTGTGGCCTTTAAAGGTAATAGAGATATTGTTTTAAAAATGTTCTTGTTTTCATAACAGAATAATTGGAGTCTGCAAAGGGATGGCGTTGTTTTAGTGTATTAGCAGACTGGTGCCACTGCTGCATTTCACAGATTAAATACCGGGAAGATAACAAGGAAGAAATGATCTGGCTCACTGGTGTGGCTGGTTGAGCCTGCATCCGCCTGCCGCGCGTTCCGGGCTCTCGATTTATCATTCACGGTTCTTGCTCATTTTCACCAATGTTTGGCAAACATCAGCTGAGTCAGAGAAGCCAAGTCCCTTCTTCCCCAGCCAGCTTCCCTTTCTCCCTGCAGGATGCCTGAGGCCGTCAAGTATCGAGCATATTGTATCGTGCTCACGCATCTCACAGCCTCGTCACGCGTTCCTGCGGTGACAGAGGCTGAGCTGGGTTTAAAGCCGCCTGTCCCGGCTCTCTGGGAACGTTGGGGCCACGCTGGAGGCAGCCACGTGCTCCCTCTGCCTTGCCGCCCTCATGGCGTCCGCCTCTCTTACCTGCCTGTCCCTATCAGAGCTGCAGTGTTTTTGTGGTGCTGTGTCCCTGTCTGCACTGGGCATGCTGTGTTGATGTTTTTGATGACATCTCTGGCTGGGGACGTTTTTCACTCTACAAATCGAGACTGACATATGCAGCACGTAGATATTTAGGTTAGACGCTGGGAGCCCTGGAGCTCTGAAATGCAAGGAACAGAGGGAGGCCAAAAATAAAGTAAGATGGCCAGAGGCTTTTCCATTCTCATTTGTTTTCAGGAATTAATTATTTCAAAATCTTTCCTAGCTGATTAAGTTGGCTTCTTTTGTGTTGGTGACAGAAATTGCTGAGCTGGAAGTTTGAACTTCCTGTCATTATGCCTCCACTCTGTAGGAATAATCCAGTATTTCCATTTTCAGTAGAAATTTGCAGTACTGTTATTCTTTCAGTGGGATCCTAGTAGCTTTTAATTTTCTCACTTATTTCCACTTCATTTCATTGTTCTCTGGCACCAAATAGAGGAGGGAAAAGTATTTCAAAAGTAGATGGAGATGGGCCAGTGTTTAAGGCTCCTTCAGAGCAGTTTCTAAAATTGCATGAGAGTGGCAGTGAATTACTTCAGGTCAATTTTGGTAAAAAAATCATAGTCAAAAGGACACGTAATTGATTGTCAGGTTTGTCCTTCTCTATTTTAAATGTGAATTTGAAGAATGGAAAATGGAGTATTATATCTTTACCTTTTATACAAAAAGACAGCGTATCCTTTTGGGCATTGCAAGTCAGTTTGGGAATTGATTTGTCTTCTCCAAGCCTTCTTGAAACAAAAATGTTCCGTAGGCATGCAGAAATTTAGGGAGAGCAAAGGTAAACACCAACCCACGTGATCTCACCTTGTTCGTGGTTCCTTCCAGCTAGCTGCAGTTGGGTTGCAAGCAGGTACACATTTTGTAACCTACTTCTGTTTTCTCTGAGTTTAGCTCACACACACACACAAATTTAGCCCATGAATGAAGTGCTCTCTGGGGAATAGGATCAGCTCTGAAGCAAAGGATAGAGTAAATGGCAGTAATTGCAGTTGGAAGTGATTTTCTAGGTTAAACAGCGTATAGGTTTCTGCCACAAGCTGAGTGGTTCAGAAGGGGTTGGTTGCTTTTATTTATTTCATTCAGGCTTGGCTGCCATGCATTTGTATTACACTGTAGTACTGGATCTCAGCAAGCAGAGCGTATGGATTTCAGTTGGCACCGGGAATGCACAGATTCCTGCAACAATATAGCTTCATGATCAATTAAATCTGCTAATTGCTCCACTCCTAGGGTTCCTTTATAAGGCAGGGTTTGAAGTGTGTGTCAGCGTAGTGGAGGCAGCAGAGAACATTGGTGATTGTTTTGAAGTATGCAAATGGAAGGGGGAACTGGTGTTTATAAACAATTTGCACCCTTCTACAGGATAACAATTCTAAACCTCGTTTGTCTCTTCCTGTATTAAAAATTGTGCTGCTTTCCTGTGATCAAAAGACTCTGCTAATCCTCCTTTTTAAAACATTTTAAATGTCTAATACATCTGGCAGCTTTCAGATGCATCGGAGAGCAGATATCAACATATAAATGTCAAGAAACAGTGGCAGTTATTCATGGTGTGAGCCATTAGAAACCTCGTCTGACTGTGCTGGTGGGGACATTGGTATGATCTAATCAGAAAGTGAATGAATGGGCATAAACCCCAGGAGGAGGAGGAGGCCCTGGGATGCGCGCCTGTGCGCACTCGGGGGTGTGGTGTGGTGCCGTGCCCTGGCCTGTTTGTGTTTTTTTCCAGAGCATGGCAACGGAGCACAGTGGGCTCCAGTCTGTGCTGGATGTCAGCGTGGGTTTGGTACAGACAGCGGGGCCCTGCCAGCTGCCATCAGCTGAGGAGCTGGGCTCTTGTTGCTCTGCATCTCTGACAGAGCAGAGCAGGGTGAATATCAGAAACAGAAGCTCTGGAATGGGCTCAGATTTTCCAATCAATCTGTGATTCATGCTCGTTAGCTTTGAAACACTGAAGAAAGGCGCTTTATGAGCTGGCATTTCCATTTGTGCTTTAACTGCTTTACCCAGGCTGAAGACAGAACGATGACTGCAGCACTCGCAAAAAACAAGGGGAAGAGAAAGATGGAAACGTGTTCTGTGCCTTGTCTGAAGGTCACTGCCCTGGTTAGAGATCACAGCCTCCCACTCAGCCCTTGGATCTGCCGATAGCCTCTTATTTGGTGTGAAATACAAGTTGAACGGGTCAACTGTAAAGTAGAGTTACACATTTTCTTTGGTAACACTGTTTCCTTCAGCGTTGGGGAGGAAAGGTGTGAATATTCCCTCCTGTACCTTGTGTTGCCCCCTGAAAAACAAGCCAGGCTTTTGTTGTTGCATTCGTTTTTAATTAGCCTCCTGTAATGATGCAGGAGGCCTTTCTCAAGGAAACCACGGCCCTTGCAGAGGTTGCAGTCATTTCATTTGTGTTTGGACGTGTAAGTGTGTGAGGGCTCGTGGCTAATTATATGTGATGCTGTGTATTTGTACACACCTCCTTCCCCCCTGCTTGTCAGCAGAACTGCTTTTATCACACCAACATCCCCAACAGAAGCAGCAGGCGATGGCTTTCAGTTGGAAAACAGCTGCCAGGAACTCATTATGCACTAATGTACACTTTAAGATTCAAGATTGCTCCTTTGCAGAAGGAGCTTAGGAGTGTGGCCCATTTGAAATGTGGCTGACAGCAATTAGGATAGTGATGTACAGCATGCCTTTCCTAGAAATCATTGTTAAAGACCGGGTATTACTTCTCAACAGAAATAATACAGTCTGGATTGTACTTATACAGCACTTCTGTGTATGGTATCCCGATTTCTTTTAGTGATTGAGGAAAAAAATCCTGCTGGAAATCATTTCAGCACATTGTAGTTTCATGTAAATGGAAACCAGATGCTTTTTAAAAAACCCAACTCAAAGCAAACAGTTGCTGAATGTAAGTGGTAAATACCACTTTAATATCATTCACCTTTTTGATATAATCAAGGTGATGAACATACAGTCACAAATTGGTTGAGCATGAGTTGAAGTAAGAGAAGCTTCATGTGTTGGATGTTGATACTGGAGCCCATAGTTATGGGATTGTTGACATGGCAAGGTACATTCAAACTGTTCCTTTGTTCCTTTTCTCCCACCCGTCCTCTTGGGAGGATCAATGGGATGATGAATTTTATTTTATTTTATTTTTCCCAAAGGAAGGAACAAATGGTTAAGCTTTTACTGAAACTTTCTGAGAAAATGGATGTAATTGATCTCCCCAAAAGAGAGGCCTTAGTTAATACAGAAAGAAACCGAATGCCTCAGATTCTAGTCTGAAAGGTCTCCAAAGTCTTCCTGGTCTCCAAAGGCCGTAAGGTAGCTTTGGCATTTGTAATTGTGTTTAGAAATAAGTTCTGAAACCGATGGGGTTATGGGTTTGGGTCTCTGTGTTCCAAGTCTGAGGCCGCAGTTGGACAAATGGTGTGAAGCGATGCTGTCACCAGTTGAATGCTCTTCCTGGGAAGCCAAGTAAGAAATTCATCTGGGTTTCAGCTCCTCTTTTCTGGCGTGTACAGGATACAGGGTGGGAAGGGATGAAAATGAGCAGCTGGGAACATAGAGAAGGTGAGGCTGATTTTTTTGTGTGGGTTTCAGTGCTTGACTAAATCATCAGGGAGATGTTTTTCACTATTATGTACTTATAAAACCCCTTTATTGGTACTGCTTGAAAAGCAAGTTATTATTTAGTGCTTTTTTTCTGTCTGCAATGTGATTTGCAGTCACATGAAGTGAGAGTGTGATTTACACTGCTGTAATGCTTGGTTCGACCAACTGCAATTGGGCTGCTGTTCTGATAGTGGTGATATTAATGTGAACCGATTTTCTCAAGCAGCATTTTTCATTATTGCAGCTAATGTGCTTTATGGGAGAAAATTGCTATCACTGCAGGCAGTTGCTTTGCAATGGTTTGCCTGGGGCAGCCTCAGGTGCGAGTGCCAAAACAAGGCTGAGCGATCCTCAGCTCTTCTGCATCCCTCCTACTGCTGGAGACCAGCTCCAGGGGCCTTTATCCCTCATACTCCTCCTTTTTAAAACCCTGCCTCTTCTTTTGCCTTCTCCCTGAGCTTTACTTTTCACCCAAAGACCTTCTGAGCCCAAAGTCTTTTCTCGGAGGTTACTCAAAGTATTCAGGGACTCATTCAGGTTGGATGTGCTGTGGAAAGCGGACCCTTACCTTAGCTGTGTTCAAACAAAGCCCACAGCTCATTTTGAGAGCCCAAGTCAAAGCTTGCTGAACTTTATGGAAGGATTCCATTAACTTCAGTAATTTTGACTACTTTTTAATGCCTTTGAGATTCATGCCATCAGGAAGAGGTTGAATATTTTCTTGTTTACCTTTGATGTTTATGGCTACATGAATAGCTGAATTAGAACTGATTTTCCATATACTTAGGGCTTAGATTGATACATTCTGGGGTAAGGTGTTTAATCCTTCTCTGGAAAATTTTTCCTTATTACCTAATAAAATTACTGTCCTGTTTTATTGCAGTAGTAATGACAGCCCTTAGTTTATATTGGTGTTTGAGGAAAACATGTAATACTATCAGTCCATGTCCCAGAGTGTGCCATAAAGTCCAGCAGACACCTGTGGAAACATGCAGTTACTTCTCTGCCTGAAACATGTCAATTCACCTTTAAATTCTGAAGGCGGTCTCAGCTCTGCCTACTGTATCTCAGCAGTAAGGACTGGCTAAGTCTATCACATACTGCCTTGAGGTGGTGAAATGTACAGGTGGATTATTCCAGGTGGCATTACAACAGTTTCTTCTGGAGAGTTATTTTCACTGATTTTTTTTTTTTTTTAAATTAGTTTTTCTAACCTTCAGAGTTCTGTTTCTCTGGTTTCCTACTAGCCTCCCAGTACTGTTGGAAATTAGGATGAGTTCTTGGCAAATCAGTTTGGGTCATTTTTTCCAAAATATGAAGCGATGTTTCTGTTTATCATGCTTGAATCTGAACACTCTGACGCTGCCCTATTACATCAGACAAAGCCCCCAGGCTGTAGCAGGTTTGGTGTGGCTGGTTGGAGGGGTTCCTTTCACATGGTTGGAAGGTGACTTTAGCCAGGTTTTTGCACCGTTCTGTGTTGCTGGAAGCCTTCTTCAGAGTTTTTGGTGTAGAGGCAGTACAGCCTTGAGGATGATCTCAGATGTGGCACATCCTTGTACTGCCCCAGGGACAGCAGGGAGGGTACATTAATGGTGAGAGCGTTATGGGAACAGCGACACTTGTGACAGATGTCTTCTGTCTGTGCAGGACTAGTGTCGAGGGGTAAGGATGATGTCATTGGAGGCATGTGCTAACAGAGAAGATACTTAACTTTTACTTACTGTGACATGTTTTTGGTGTCCAGAATTTCAGTCTTCTTTCGGCTGTGGTTGAGAGCAGTGGGGAGGGCAATGCAGGCAGTTATTAGCATGAAATGAGTGTGGAGAGGATGAGCTCCAGAGCTGCACATGCACAGTGAGCTGCTGATACAGGAGAACTACAAACAAAATTTCAAGTGTGGAAAACCCTTACAAATAACAGCAGGGATTATTAGGGGTTTATTCTGTTTTAATTGTTTTTTGTCTTACAAAATATTTCAGGAGAGACGTGAAAGAAACATACTTTCTTTACATTGATCTCATTCAACATCTATTAAAGTTGATCTAAATCTTTAGGTTTGGCCTTAAAAGTTCAAATGGTTGCTGATGCCCCTTGTCCACTCCAGACCCTGTCACTCTGTGGAATGCTCAGTAGATTTTTTTTCTTAGGTCGTTAAATGCCTTCTGTCTATCTGTCTCCTCAAATAAAGAACTATTTCTTTAGCTGTTCTAAATCAAGAAATGTTTCTGTAGCCTCTGGGAACTTATTAACTGCATGGGTTTCACAAATGGATTGCTGGCACATAATATAGTTGCAGTGAAATAAAATGGAGACTCAGAGAATTATGGAAAGGTTTTTAGGAAAGTAATTGAAAAGTCGAAAAGTAATTACTTGTGTTTTGATTCTAAGAAATACAGGGGTTTTATCAGCATCTCTCTATTGTACAGACATAATTTTGAAAATATGGTTTATCAGCCCTTCCCTTCATTTCTTCTCTTGATATTTTTACAGAATATGCCTAAAACCTCTGTCTCACTGGCCTCGGCTGCCAGCCAAGCGTTTTGTTCAGAGTTTATTCAAGCTCTTGTCCTTTTGCCATTGGCATTGTCACCCCTGTGCAGGTGCTGGGCTCCCCGAGAGGGGGTGTGATGGCAGGCGGTGGCAGCCTGGGCATGGCCAAGATCAATGAGAGCAGCTTCCCCACCACCTTCCCAGTCTTCAGCAGAAGAGGTGCCTTCCCACACCTTGTCTTCTTGAAAAAAGATCTCATTTTGGTTTAGAATATAAAGAAATGAACCCCCAGTAATTCGTGTAGTACATTTTCAGAAAACTTTCGATTTGGGAGCTCCAGACTCTTGTTTCCTCCTGGCACTGGTGACAAGACTTTCAGCTCTTCCACAATGAGCGATATATTTTCAATAGTGCTTAATTAAGCCAGGTGGTGTTTTATTTGAGGATATGCCAAAGAGGGCAATTAGCATTGGAATGAATTTAGACTACTGCTTTTAAAAAGTGGAAGGCTATAAAGCAGCATGGTGTTTTAGGTCTTTTGGTATTTAATGAGCAGATAGTTTGAAATCTATCTAATTCTCTCTCAGGTTCACTAATTTTTTGTGTTTCCGTATTGCAGCTCTCAAGGTGTTATTCAGAGTAACTTGGGCATGACACTTCAGCTTCATGTCATCTACTCTGTATTTGCATTTATGTATTAATTTGAAACCCTATACATATTTATTTCTTGTAGTTTACATTTTTAAAAAAGTAATTAATATTTAAAAGGCTCCAAGAGTGTTTTCAGAAGGGTTTATATCATTTTATTATTGTGGGCTGCATTTATTGAAACATTCCGAGGTCGGTATTAGTTTGTGTGTATGTCACCTTAGAAATGTACAGTTGAAGGTGCTGAGAATATTCAGGGTAACCTGCTAATCACAGCCAGTTTAAAAGGATATTATATCACGGAGACTTTCTTAAATCCCAGGCTGCAATCTTATAATTCCCTTTGGTAAAAGACATTTCAGTGCTTTTACTGTGCCATTTTAGCATGAGCAGTGCTGCTTTTAAAGTGAATGTTGGGAGATCAACTCTGTTCTTTGTTAATGACTTTGATAGCGAAGGATGAACGTGCCCATTTTGGTGGTTATTTGCAGACAAGAAGTGGAGGGACTGACTTTAGATAGCTGTAATGGAAGTTACAGATGAGGAAGGCTGAGAAATGTTGAGACATAATTAATAGCTTTTCTAAAAGAGGTGTTTAGTGGGGATGGGGCGTGTGTGCTTTTTTCCCCATAGGTGCACGCGTGCATCTCACACCAGGGCATATCAGCTTTAAATAAGCATTTCTCTCTGTGCAGTTCTTTAATGAACATTAAGACTATCAGCTCCATGGTTTACTGAGATAAATTTTAATCATTTTAATAACATGCACAGAATTAGCAGGAAAGAATTTTATGTTGTTTAATTCAAGCATTGTTTTACCCTCATTTTTCAGACTAGGAAGACCTACTTTCTCACTAGGCTTTTTAAAGCATAACTGGTTGCAAATTAATGAACCTCTGCTGCTGACTTTGATCTTCAAGGTCCCTTCCAGCCCAAACCATTCTATGATTCGGTGACTTTGTTACACCCTCTGTGTGTCAGCAGAGGAGTCAGAGTACGTTAACAAAGGGATGGTTGATTTTTATGCCGAATGACGGAGACCACTTCAGATGGTACCAAAATTCACCTGACAAATTTGTAATTGGTGTATGAAAGGCACCAGTCCCCATTTTTACTGAAATAAAGTAGAGGGGGGAAAAAAAGACAGAAATGTTAAAATTAATTTTGTCCTTGGTCTTATCTATGATAATTTCTGGTTTGTATGTTAATTTTCTTGAACCAAGTGTCCAAATCAAAGGCAAACCTTCGTTACTAAGACGTACATTGGAATTAGCGTTATCTGCAGCAGGCTTGGAAATTTTCCTCTGATTTTTTTCCTCTGAAGGCTTTATTTGCACAACCGGACAATGCTTTTGAAGAGACAAATGGAGTAAGGAGATATCTCTGTTCTGTATTTGTGTTGGAAAACACAAGTAATGCAATTACTAGATGCCTGCATGAACACTAACAATTACAGCTGAAGAAGGTACGAAATGTGTGAGTGTAGAGCTGTATTTCTGTATCATCTGTACTGGCAGAAAACCAGAAAATCTACGCTCAGATGGGTGGAATTATTGACTGATATGTTTTTAAGTTTTTTGTCTAATTTAGTCCGGTTCTGACTTTTGAAGTTTAAACCAGATTTTGGGCAGTGTGATGAGTAGGGAAAATCTGGTTCTATCCTTTGCTCTTCTCAGAGAGAGAGCTCCCCACACCTGTGTTTTACCTTCCAAGCTGCTGAAATTTCTTCAAATCCAGTATCTCATCTCCAGTGCTCATAGGTCAGAGATGCATAGCAAAGAATAGGAAATAGCCTTATTTTTGTAGTTTTATCTCCATCTACTCCATACCTGTTTGGTTATGCAGGTCCATTTGAAAGACCTTATTAAAATAAAACCACCCCAGAAATTGTAATTTATTTGACATGACTAGGTTCTTAGCAAATTGACTTTGTCTGCTTCTTCTGATCATTATTCCCTTTATGTCAGGGCTGCTTCATTGTTATGGAAGTCCTCTGTGTAGTTTTGTGAAGGTTATCCAATTTTCCCTGCAATCCAGTCAGCAGGGAACCATTTCCAGTCCCTGTTCTGCTGAGCCACGCAGGTGTCACCGGGGCACCTTTGCAGCTGCCTGGGGGGCCCGGTGGACACGCAGCCGGAGCAGGGCCTGTGGAAGCGTGACAGTCACGGTGTACTTGGGTTCTCAAAGGGCAGAAATACTCCTAACATAGGGCAGCAGGGCCTTGCTCAAAATCCTGACCATTTGACTGGTTTCATAGATTGGTTTTTAGTGTTTTTCTGGGTATTAAAATTTTGGTGGATGAGCCAGGAACTCTGCTTTCTCTGCTGTTTCCTGCATAGAATCATGGAATCATTTATGGTGGAAAAAGCCTCTAAGGTCATTGAGTCCAACTGTTCCCCCAGCACTGTCAAGCCCACCACTAAACCACGTTCCCAAGTGCCACATCTGCACATCTTTTAAATTGCTCAGGGAATGGTTGCTCCACCACTGCTCTGGGCAGCCTGTTCCAGAGCTTGACTTTGCTATTTCCCCCCTCTCCCCCCACCATCCTTTCCCTTAGTTCCAGAACTTTGGTAGAAATCATAAAAGGCAACCTTTGCTGTGTTTTGTTGCTTTTGTATTGTAACTGTTTTCCACAGCTTGGTTAGCAACCTATTTGACTGCTACTGTTACTTATACCTTCTGACTCTAAGAAAAAGAAAACAAAGGAAAGCAATGTTCGTTACAGCTGCTGGTACTGAGCACATCCAGTTTTTCAATATAGAGACTTTGTCCCTAAGCCCATTGTCACTCCATCATCACCAGTTCCAGTCTCTTGAGATTTTGCTGCCTCAGTAACACTGCAGGGGATTATAGTAATTAGCCCAGTCTTTCAGAGAAAGATATTGAGCCTCCTGGAACAGTGTGGCCAGCTTTTGGATCAGTGATGTTACCACCCCTGGGTGGAATAAAATTGCTAAGGTGCTGTACCGCAAGTGATCAAATGGGTCTGATAAAGGGTTGAAATGATATGGAAAGAAACTCTCCTAATTGCCATGTTCCTTCTACTGTGGACCATTTCCAAGGACAGGTCCTCACCAAGCTGTAATCAGCGTGATTCCTTTGGCTTGTCCAGCAGATCCACATCAGGTGATAACAGAGGGCTGACCTTCTGTGCAGTGTGATTTTAAAATAAAGGAAAAATACATCACACCAGTGACAGCCGCTCAGGCTGTAACGTTTACAAATGAGTTCCTACTCTGTAGCTACCTAAAGATGCATCTTCACCTTGGAATTTAATTTGGAATGTCATGTATATGTATGTAAATCATATATATATATGTAAATATGTCAATTGTGTAATAAATAAAAAAATAACTGTATTTTGCGCCTTACATCTCGTGGTGTCTCAGCATGTTTGCTGGGGCCAAAGGCATCACTGTCCACGATGTGAGTTTCTGGCATGGTAGTTCAGTGGAAAAATGTGAGAACGGCTTTTAGACTTATTTATAGAGATGTCCTGAGGCAAGTCAAGGTAAAACTTCCAAACAGGCAATCTAGAGCAGGTTAATCAGCCTGCAGGTAAGCTGACTCCCAGGTTGTGTGGCTGTTTACGCCGCTGTGCAGACTGCTCTCCTGAGTGCTGCGTGGTGCTTAGCATCCAAAAGTAGTTTTAGCTTGGGGATTTTTTTTCCCCTATCCCTAGGTTCCTCATTAATTTTGAGTCCTGAGTGACAGTGATTGTTGTTCTTTAAAATGAGAGTTTTCTCTGCAGAAACGTTTCAGCAGGGTGGAAGTTATTTCTTGCGCTCTTCTCTCTCTTTTTCGTTTTTCTTGTCTCCCCATCTATAATAAGCAAAGGCAACTTTTACAGTGGAAACTAGATGTTTTTATGATCTGCTAGGATGCCTCATTAAGAGTGTTGTACTGACAAGCCATTATGCACCTGAGGAAGTTTCACTTAGAAATTTTTTATAACTACAGAGAGATGTTTTCACTGCAAGGTGTCTAAAACCCACCTGAGCTTCTATGGGAAGTTATTTGATGATCTGATTCCACATGGGGTGCAAATCCCCACCCCAAGCACCCACAATTTGCTTCTCCTCAGGCACCAAAAGCCTTATGCTCAGATTGCTGTTCTGGCTTAGCTGGAGGCAGGGATAGGAAACCAATTACTTTGGGTTCTGTTCTGAGAAGTGCTTATTTCTGTCTGTGTTTGGAAGAGTTGTCCGTTTGTTGCACTGCTGGAGCCTTGGACAGGCAGCAAGAGGTTGTGTACTGTAATGAATTATTTGCTGTTTTTATAGATATTTACTCTTGATATTGGGGAATCCATTTATTTAATTTTTGCTAGATGGAATAAATTATTGGAGCCCAATTCAGACTAAAAGCAGGCAAGGTCTAAAGGTATCTGACTTTCCATTAAATTATGTTCATTGCAGGGGGATTGGACCAGGTGACCTTTAAAGTCCCTTCCAACCCAAACTGTCCATGATTCTGTGATCTGTGTAGGACTTTCTAGAGTTGTTGACTTCCGAGGGAAGAACCCAGGACTCAGCAGCGAACTGTGTCCCTAGACAAAGACGTGTATTCTGAGCATCACACAGTCTCTTCTCCCCCTCCATGGGATTGATAGCTTAGTATCCTGACGCTGGCTGCTACAACATATTCCTGTAAATTAGAGGGTTTTATTTGTTAACCAGATAATTTAACCAAAGTGATACCACACCTGTTGCTAGAGATACAGTACAAAATCGATGTGGAACACTATTTTACTTACAGGGAATATATGAGCTGTCTATGTTTCAGAAGTAGCTCTGAGTGGTTCCTTCAAAAAGCATAGCATAGGAAGAGGAGAAGATTCATGCATTTAGTTTTTAATTTTACTTTTCAATATTGCACGTGTGTTTCTGAGTTTGTTTAAAAAATTATTTTATTATTGACTCAAAACCAAAACTAAAATGACTTGTGTCCAGTCACAGCATGGAAATGCACAGAAATCCTGCAGAGACTGAGCACTGACACTGTTGCTAGAGCCTGGTCAGCTGTCACACTGCTAGGGCCATGCAGTTTATCACAGTTAGAAAAAATTGTCATGGTAAAAATGATTCCTTTAATTTCCTTTGCAAAATGTAAGCCTTGCACTTTCTGTCCTGAAGAACTAAGCCGTGATACACCAATGCTGAGGTCACCGGAGTGCGTGTAGGTGTCCTGCCGATAATGGTGAAGGCAAAGAGGCTTAGGTAATGTGTGTGTTAGGAAACATTTACCGTAAGCCAGCTATTCTGGGCAGATTGTGTATTCCAGGTGAGAGGTATGGCTGTGCACAGCCAGTGCTTGACCTGGCTGCTTTGGGATTGGCTTTAATTGAGGTCTCTGAGCTCCCATGTCACTAATTACTGTGATACAGAGTTCTCTCCTCACTTTTTGCTGCGAGACAAAGCTGTCTTTCTTCCCCATGCTCTCTTGGTTCACAAAATGATGCTCACCATGAATTCCCCACACTTTGTGGTTTTCACTTGGCGAAATATTAGCTTCTTATTTTTCCTTTACAAACACAGTTCCTGCTACCATCAGTGAAAATTAAAGGGAGATTTTCCAAAGCCTTCTAGGTCAATGGAAGCCTTTCTTTGACTTACTTGGGTTTTAATTTGTAAGCATGCCAAAGAGATAAGAAATCCCTAATTATAATTTACTAATGCATTTTAAGACTCTTGTTACCGGAGGCTTCTGTAGAAATAGAGTTTAATAAAGCTGGTAAAGCTGCAAGGACTCATTTTCTTCTGGATTGAGCCCTGGGTCAAGTAGAAATAGGCCTACTTCTCTATTGTACTTTACAACAGCGCTGTACCCCAGCTGTCTTGTTCTTTAGACTCTTTCAAGAGGTCACGGCTTGATGCATCTTCATGCATCCCAGCATTTGTAAAATTGAGTATTTCAGTCTCGAGGTAGGTCCGTGACAGGACAAGCAAGCGTCCTGTTAAGAACAGGGGAGGCAACATGGTTCAGAAATATCTGCATCTCTCCACTGCTTTTTTTACTGTGATCAGCGATTAATTTAGCAAAAACTTGAAGTAAATATGAATACAGATGTCTGTGTGTGTAAAGTGGCAGAAACTGGCTTCTATGAGTAAAGAAACAAAACAATTTACCCAGTATTTAAGACAAGAGAATCCAGACTACAAGAAGAGTCTAAATCAGTACATATCGTCGAGGAGGTTTTCCAGGAATTACACGGCTTTTGTTAGGTGAAAAAAAGAAGTTGTGTTGTTACTCAGTATCAATGTAACAATTTGTTTTATGGTGTTTCAATAGTGCAGTTACATGGAAGCTCAGGCTATTGGTGAGGAAGTCGGCAGAGCAAAGGGAGAGAAGAAATGTAGCCAGTTTATTATTCTGTGTAGATGTTACAGTAAGTACTGTAACGCTCTGGAAGGTGCGGATGGGGGGGAAACGCAATTTCTTCCCCCACTTAGGAGAGTAAGGGGAAGAAAGGGTGGTGGGAAGTGGAGATTTCTGCTAAAGAAATTAATCTGCATGATGGTAGGTGTGTGGAACTTTGGTTTTCTATTTTTATGTGTGCATTCATACAGTAACATATCTGCTGTCAGAGGTTTCTTACTTTTGTAGACATATTTATCGGCTAAAGTTATCAGAGTGCTTGGCAAAACCACAGAGAATGTAGCACTCTACACATTTTTACAGAATTTCAATATGTTTCGCCTGAAGAAAAATAGAAAATGAGCAGATGAGCCAGAAATACCCTGCAAGTGTCTGCTTCCTCTCCAGCTCCTGGACCACAGTCCTTCCCTGCTGTGTTTATTCCTCATACTACACCAATGTTTGCTGCGAGAGGCAGATTTGCAAGATTTGTAGGAGTGTGGCACACTGATGTGGGAAAGCATTCGTTGTGCAGGTCCCTGGAGTTTGGGGATCCTGCGAACCTCATTGGCTCATCCCATGTCAATCCCGCAGTGTGTGCGGGGCTGCTTTCTGCCCGGCTCATGCAGGATCGCAGGCTCTGTTGCTATGGAGACCGGGGCTCCCCGCAGTAACGATCCGCCCTAACGCTGCCGTGTGATCACGGGCAGGGAATGCGCACGGATGAGCCCCGCCACTGATCCCTGCCGGCCTGGCCGTGCCCTCGGCTCACCGGCTCCTGCCTTCTGTCGGGGCCTTTGCTCTGCGGCAGCTGCGCTGCGGCTCCCCGGGTGCCCTCCCCGGGACCCGCCTTTGTTGTGCTGCTGCCGGGAAGAGGGAAGGTGTTGGAATTCAGCAAGGATGAGCTTAAGCAGGCTTGCAGCTGAGCTTTCTGATCATCTGCAAAACACCAAGTGCTGTCTGGAGACATCTGTCAAAAAACCCAGTGGGGAGGGTGGAACGGGGATACCCTGTGTGCAGTAGGACTAGGAGAAGGGCCATGGGGAAATACTGCTGTGTGGCAAGGGTAAAGCACTGAGGAAGAGGGATGATGAGACTGCTGCCAAAAGCCATGAGGAGATGTCAATAGGTGACCCTTGAGTCCAAGAGCTGGTTTGGAAGGCAGGTGGCAAGCTGGCATTACATACAGTGCTTGCTGATGGGAGGTTATTCCCTTTCTGCATGCTTTTTAAACTCACATCTGAGGCACGTTCTGTATTTCACCGGTTCCTGGGTGCAGCCTGGTGCAGGTACTAATGGTGACACTGCTGATGCTGGCTGGTGACATGGTTGCCTGACACTTGGTGTGTCAGTACAACAGTATTTCTGAGCATCCAGGCATTCCCAGGAGCCAGTGTGAGGACAGTTATGCATAAAGATGAAGAAGTGCCAGAAATAAGGGATGTGTATTCTGATGCAGACCTCTGGTGGTGATGTTGTGCTCTATTTTTCCGTGATAAATGTGACTTTTACAGGGCAGAGCTAGACCTGAGTTACACGTGAATTTAATAATCGGGTAACGGCGGGGTTCTTGCATGGGCCATGTTGGAAACGGTATGCCTAAGATGTGGGATCATGAGCAAGAGAGCAAAACTGGACATTTAGGAAACTGAGCACTGCCCAGAGATGTAGAGTCTGACTTTATTCTCCTCAGAGGTCTTGTGTGATTCTGCTCACATGGGAAAACTTAGCTTTTCAAGGACAGCCAGCAGTTACGTATTCCCTCCTTTTATTTGACAGCGTGGCTTGTGATTCATGGTCTGCCTGTACGAATTCTGAGCAACCATTATGGCAAATGAAGCCCATAGAAATGTCACTTTTGCAGTACACCTGCTACACGTAACTAATATATCCTGAAAAATAAGGTTCAAAGTGTTTCTGGTTGGTGCAGACAAAATGAGAGGGTACATTTGGCCTTGTAAATTGAAGATTAAGTGCCTTTCATGTCCCAAAGCTGTTCTTCAAAAAATGCATTAGTACTTAGCGCATATATATATATAAAAATATATATAAAACAGGGAGAACTACAGAAAGGCCTATGAGGGAATTAATAAATTAATCTTCAGAAATCAGGTTTATCGTGCAGAATGAAAGTTGTTCTGCCACCCATTGGGCTTCAAGGAGAAAATAAGTGCTCAAAGCTGTTTTTTAAGGACGTGCTGCTTGGGCCTGCTCACTGAAGGGGGCCGAGGTCTCACGAATATATAGCGAATGATCCTTAATTACAGACTATCTCAGAGGACATGTGTGTAATGGGGCTGAATAAAGATTTTGGTCTTAATTAGGATTTTTTCAGGTTTCAAGTGCTTGTTTTTGCAACCAAAATGTTCTTACACTGTGCGCTGGTTCGTGCACGTTGCATGATGTGATGGAATAAGTGCAAGTTTTCTCTTAGTGCCTGTATTAGTCCATAAGAAATTGTTATTAATAACAAGCTCTTCTAGCAGAGCCTTTCACAGTGAAGAGGCATGTGTGGACTCTGGATCTGCTGTTCATCAGGATTTTTGTGGTGCAGTTGGCTCCCTGCACTTGCCAAAAGGCTCCCAAGAAAGAACAGTGAAGACCAACTCGAAGGGTCTCGTAAAGGAGCCTCATGGCTCCTCGTGGCAGGGTTTTTCTCGGTGAGCGCTCAGTGTTCAGCTCCCAGATCAGAGGGGTTAATTTCCTATTTGAGCTTGTACTGATGAGGAGATCAGAGAAGAGAAATGGCTGTAGGTGTACCTCTTTGTGCTCCTCAAAATGAAAAGGATTTCATGGTTTCCCGTCTGATACCATTTTCTTCCACAGCCCCCTCACTCTTCTCCTAGGCTACCAGCTGCATCTCCCCCCACCCGTCTCACCTTGGGTGCAGTTCTGTGTGGAGCGAGGTTAAGTACGTATCTCGTAGTTTAAGGTGTCCTAGGGGGTGAGACCACACGTAGAATCCTGCCAAGCATATTTTTTTTGCAGAAATTCCTTTTCCCAGTGTAGGAACAGGTTAAAACAGCAACAGTAAATGAATCTGGGAGAAGAAATCAAAGGACAAAATAGCAATAGTCAGGTTTCTTGTACCCTCCTGTACAGATGGACAGCTGAAGTGACTTTCCTGCACACGCATGCAGTTCCATGTGTGACTGATTCAGAAATAGTTCCCTTACACATGACTGCACAGCAGCAGCTAACCTGAGATCATATAGAGCAAAAGCCAGCGGGAGACTTTGCAAAGGTTACTTCTATGTCCTCGCTGGATACAGTTTTTTCTCTGTCTCTGGGGGATGTGAGGTTGTGGAAAACACTGTTCTCCCAGGCACCTGTGTTTACGGCATTAAAGAACTTGTTTTGCATTTGAAAGGGAAAGATTTGTCCTTCCTCTGTGTTGAAAGGGATCGCTGAATCCCAAAGGCGTTTCTGCTGATGGTCGGTGAGAAATCCTGTGTTGTTCTTTCCCATGGGGAAACTCTCTGAATACTGTGTGCAGTTACACCATAGATTGTATGATGTAACCTCGATGCGTTCGATCGCGACAGAGCAGCAAATTTGGAGGAATGAGGACGGTATCATGATGCAAAAAGCAGGAGGCACCGTGCTCTGTCCTGGGTAGTACAGAGAGCGGTGGAAGCAGAGTGGTTCATCTTAAATGCAATTTAAAATCACATATGTCAGGGTGATATGGTCTGTTCATGTCTGTGAGCACCTATTACACCAAAATTAACACATAAGAATTGATGAGAGGGATCGCTGTGTCCAGCAGCACTGCTGAGTTGTGCCGCTCTTTCTGATTGTTGCAGTGTGAAGTGTTTAGAAAGGAAAAGCACCTGGGGAGCCCTGGGTGGCCGCTGCCAGGGAGAGAGAACTCCAGGCAGTAGGCGGGAGGAACAGCACTATCCCGCTGCCAGGACGTCAGGGCATTGCCTGCAGATTTTCCTTAAAAAATAGTGTGTTAAAATACTCCGGGTGTCATCGTGATATCGTAGAATAGTTTTGGTTTGGAAGGGACTTTTAAAGGCCTTTTAGTTCAAACTCCTTGACACGAGCAGGGACATCGTCAACCAGATCAGGTTGATCATCAAGTCTTCTCCTTAGTTTTGCAGCAGGCTTTCTGTGAGGAGAGGAGATCAGGATGGTTTGCTGTTTAGTTTTCCTCTTGCTGCTTGATCCAAGGTGGAAGAACAGGAACTGGCAGCACCTGTCTGCCAGGGTTATGGTTAGGAGATGAATGGAATCAGCGCTTGTAGCAGTGTTTCAGGACGGCGGAATTGCTATTTTACTGCTCTGGAACAGACAACGTGGAGAGGACCTTTTCCAAGAGAAGTTTAAAATTAGTGGAAAAGCAGTTTACTTTTTATTTCAGACGGTAAAAACCAGTTGCCCAGTGGACAGCTTTTTATTCCTCTCAACTGCATTGAAGTATCAAACAGTATTAATTGTATCAAAGCCTGAGAACACAGCTCAAGGCAGGGTGAAGTGTTGGCACCCAAGGATCAGGTGCCTGCTTTTCCTTAGACCGGGCAGAGCCGAAGCTGCTGGGGACAGACGGGGCTGGAGTGCCACCGTGTGGTGCTCAGCACTGGCCTTGCCAACACGCTCGAGGAAAACATTATTTATTAGTGGGAAAGGGAAAGACCAGCATTAAACAAACCTTTCTTTCCCCTCCCTAGGCTCAGCTTTGCTCCTTCACTCCTGGCTCCTCTGCACTCCTGCAGCAGTGCAGGGGATGCTGTGGTGTTAGTGTACGTAGTGGTTCCTCTCTGCCACGCCTTCACTCTCTTCAGATGTTCAATTAAAGACTGATTCTTATTAAGAAAGCCCTTTGCTGTGCATCCTTGTGTCCTAAAGGAGGGGAAGGGACTGGTAAATTCTGTCTGCTGGCTGGTTGCGATTACAGAGAGGTGAATCCTAGGGATTGCCTTGTTCTAGTTAGAATTTTGAAAACTTTGCAAGTATTTTCCTTCAGTATGGAATGTCTCAGGATATCTATGCATTGTGGAATGGTGGACGGTGCAGTGACCTTCAAGCCAGCACCAGCAAAGACCAGATAAGCATGAGAGCGCAAGGCTACAAATTAACCCAGCCGAAAGGTGGGGCACAAAGTGCTGAGGTGCCTTTCCTGCTTTTACAGCTGACCAGCGTGCTCTGCCACGTGGATGTGTTGGCTGACTCAGTACTCTGACAGCCTGCTCCATTGCACGGTGTCAAATCTCTGTCAAAAGACTGGTGCTTGTGGCTTTACTTGGAGATTTTGGGTTCAGAGAGGTTCCTGAAGTCCCAAATGAATATATTCATGCCTGACTAGTCTGTTCCTTCTTTTTTTGGGAGCTGTTCTACTTTATATAAATAAGTGTTTTAATTGGGCCATTAATTCATTGAGGTGATAGGACACCTGGGATTTTAAATCTAGGTTTCCCACATCCCTGACGATGTGTTAAATGTTAGCTAGTGTTTTTCTTGTTATCTCTCACTGGAAAGTCCAGCTTCTGCCTTTTCCATACAGGCCAGTTAACTCCTGCTGTGAAACTCATGGTGTGTAGTTGTGCCATTAGCTTGTCTTGAAAGGAATTCTCTGTCTTGAAAAGAATTCTCAGTCTGGCAGCTCTGTGAGCCAGAAGGAGGGAGGATTACCTCAGTTAAACACTCTGCTCACAGGTGCTCCAGAAGCATGAAGAGGGCAGAGTGGAATTAAAATGCTGCCGTAATCCAGTGCTGCCTGTTGTGGAGACACAAGCTTGTTTTGCTCTTTGCAAGAGCTTGAGGATAGTAAACTGAAGGAAAGCCTGGGATGAAGCACATCTTTAGTGAGACCGAGACATTTACAGTTCTTTTTGTCCTTCTTCGTAATGTTAAGTCTCTACTTGCTGCCTTTATCCCTTTCCAATGCCGAGCTCAGCCTTAACCCCTATGAATGAACCATCTGCCCTTTTGCCACATATGTACAAGTGATATGTCCTGCTCAGATTTGAACCTCTGGCCCTCCGACAGCTGAGGGCCGGCTTTGCTTAGATTTGTGCAGAAATATTTCCAGTCCGTGCGCACCTCAGTTCACAATCAATTTAACCCCGGCCAGCCAGATGTCTGATTTCCAAGGGAGAGCATCCCTTTTGTGACTTTCAGAGTAAGGATGAGGAAATGGGTAAATCGAGGTAGTCTTTGTTCATCATTTTTAATGCCGTTATCTTGGTGAAATTTTAAATCACTAAGTGTTGTAGGGATAGTGAAGGGAAGCTGAGTTCCAGCAAGGCTCCCAGTTACATCAGGCCTGTCAGATTGCAGCGTGCTTTCGCAAGGAAAAGTTTTTGGTAATAGTCTCTGCAGTGCATTTTCATGTCTCCATAATAGTTGTTTGGGAAAGAGGTTGTTTGGGAAAGTGGTTCAGACAGCTCCCTTTTTGTAAGGTCTTTATTCCCAAGGCTCCTAGGAAGTCACAAAGTATTTTTCAGAGATTATTCTTGTTAGAAAGATACTGCTTTTCAAAGTGAAGGTGATTAATCTTGACAGAGCACTGCCTCTGTTCTGTGAATTGGGAGCCACTCCTGTTAGTTGTTTGAAAAGACATATTCTTCATCCTCGTGTTCCACAGGAATTAATGGAAACTGAAGGCACTTCAGGAACGTATTATCCATGATAATATATACTTTTCTATGTGTCAGCTGTATCTCTTGATTTTAGGGTATGCTTTGTTTCACATAACTGAAGGTGTACTGGTATGGACAAGATCTTTTACCTGATGCGTTCACAAAGAAAGAAAATGCTGTGCATCAAGGATACCTTTTCTTTGTGTGTGTGTGTCTTTGAGGAGTTTTTCAGTACGTGGTCCCATAAACACAGGTCTGGAAGCCAAAACATAAAAATTATACTACAGTATTACTTCTAGGAAAGATAAGGAAAAAAGCTAGTATTTGAAAGTGAGATTCACATTACATTTTTAAAGTCATAGGAGGACAACAAGCTACATCCTCTGAGATTTCTGTGGAATCTATGTATTTAGCTGACTCAAAAATGACTTTTAAAATTGATACTACTTAGAAAAGATATTTGCAATAGGTTATGAAATGCTTTTAAAAGGTCACCTGGCAGGTGCTTACTGAAGAGTGTAGGTGATGGATCCAAGGCCAACAGAAGCTTGGGAGGGAGGCAGGGCCGTTCAGCAGTGCTGCGTACCCTGGTCAGAGGCCCATGGCCTCTTGCTGGGTTTGATGTTGAGATGGGGCTTTCTGGATTTTATCTGTCATGCAGGGAGCATGTCTCTTCATTTCTGCTGCCTTGAGTGTTTGGATCTTCTCAGGTGCTTCCTCTAGAAATTCCCCCGTGGTCTGTATCTTTGGGCTTCACAAAGATGCCGAGGATTTCATAGTGTTTGTCCTGCAGGGAGCATCTCGTTCTGTCTAACCCTAAACCAGGGCTGTGTTTCAGCCCTCTCAAAACTTTGTGCTTGGGCTGCTTTGATGCTGAAACACCTGTCACAGGCCGTGTCAGAAGTGGGCCAGCAGGTCAAGGCAGGTGTTTGTTCCCCTCTGCTCCCCTCTTGTGAGACCTCAGCTGGAGCCTCCAGCCCTTAGCGGCCCGACATAGGAGAGAGACATGGACCTGTTGGAGCAGGCACAGAGAGGGCCCTGAAAATGCTCAGCGATGGAGCAGCGCCGCTCTGGAGCCAAGCTGGGAGAGCTGGGACTGTTCAGCCCAAAGGGGCAACGGGAGAGCTGGAGAGGGGCTTTGGAGAGGGACATGTAGGGCTAGAATAAGGTTTAACGGCTTTAAACTGGGAAAAGGGCGGTTTTGGACTCGATGTTAGGAAGAAATTCTTCCCTGTGAGAATGGTGAGGCCCTGGCACAGGTTGCCCAGAGAAGCTGTGGCTGCCCCATGCCTGGAAGTGTCCAAGGCCAGGTTGGGCCGGGGTAGTGGAAGGGACTGGGGCAGTGGAAGGGGTCCCTGCTCACGGCAGGGGGTGGGACTGGATGAGCTTTAGGGTGCCTCCAACACAAATCGTTCCGTGGCTGTATGAAATGTGAATCCAAGGCCGCTTTAGCGTCACTTCACCACGAGAGGGGGATCGTTTGCCATCCATTCCCAGGCACTCCTGGTGGGAAGAGCAACGCTGACTGTGCTTCGCTTGCCTCCATGTTTCCGGCAGAAACAAGCCTGTGCCACAGGAAGCACATCTCCCTTTCTTAGATTTTGAAGCTTGACTTTTCAGTGGCTGCAGAGGGGGACCAGGACGTGTTCCTGCTGCTCTGGCCCCCTGGGCTTTGCGTTCCTGGTGTTTCCCTCCGCGCCTCGGTGCATCCCCGCCCCAGGCGCTCTCCAGAGTGCTGCGCTCTCTCCAGGGTGCTGAGCCAAAGGCACCGGGATACTTCTGCCGAGGGTACCCGAGGGGAGCACAAAGCGCTCCGTTTTGGGATTCTCTGTAGCAAATTCCATACGTCCTTTTGCTGTCCTTTCCAAAGAAAAGTCTGCTAAAGGCACCGTTTGGCTGTGTATATGGAATTCAGTAATCCATAGGCAATAATGCTATGTCTGTATTGGTTTGGTCACACATTGGGACCACTGACGTTATTTGGTAGGGGAAGAGACTCCAACGCGGAAGGAATCTCACCCTCTTTCCTTGGTGAGGCAAAGGTGAAAAATATCTAGCTTAGAAAAAACGGGTTTCATGTTCATGTGTTTACAATGGTTGTTAATTTGGGATGTATCTAAAAATAGTGTCTGAGAGCTTTTGAGGATTCTTAGTGCAAAACTGTATCCTCTGTTTCTATAAACAAGTAGCAGACAGGTTTTCTCTTGTTAGAAAGAATGGGAAAGTCCATATGTGTACGTATTAATTAATAATTGTGTAAGTAATAATCAGTCAAGCCTTTCATTTGATCACTATGGGCAGGTAGCCTTTGAATTCGAGGTAGATAGAGCCCGTTCAAATATGAACCCGTGCGACCTGGTCCAACACCGAAGCGCAGGCACACTTGTACACGTAACAGCAAGGATGCTTAAGCAGAGCTGATTATGTGCAGCAGCGAGGTTGCAACTGAAAGGATTTAAAGTGGATGAGATCTGGGTCACACTGGCTTAAGACTTCCAAGGTAGTGGCAAACAAGTCAGTTTTCCTGTTATAATAAGGCCTTGTTGCCGTGGCACAGTTATTTTTTGTATCTTTATCATTGGTAAAATTATTTTTGTTTACATCACATTCTGGGGTTTGAGAGAACAGAATTCTGCTTCCAGATCAACAGATCTTTCTATTAAACTATTTATACTACATACAGCACTGTAGTCCAGCCATATTATTGCAACAGCATAGGTTCTGAATGGAATGAACTTCTAAATCAGGTAGATCAGTGGGGTTAGAATGAAGAACCCTCATTTTCACACCTCAGGCTGGTCATTGGCAATATTCTCCTTATTTTTGGGAAAACAAGTAATAGAACTTTTAAATTACTAGTGGTAGGATTGATCCGTCAGGGAAACAAGTAAAATATATGCAGGTATCTTTCAGCGTGTAACTTGCTTTTTGTGGCTTTTTCCCAGATAATTACCCTTAAGCTTGAAATATGTCCTGTCTCAGGATGCAAGGTTAGAGAAGGAGCATTCCCTCAGCCTGTTGGAGCACTTGTCCATGGCACTAGGTGGTGGTGGGGGAGGAGCAGGATGAATGCAGACCCCAGCAAGCTCCCCTGCTTTTGGCCACGAGTGACCTTCCAGATGTGAATGGACCGGACACCGGGCTGGGAAAGCTGCACCCTCGGAGGGTGGGGCTCTGCCCCTTTTCAGCGATCCAGCAATGTAACTGCAGGGATGAGGGAATGCGAGAAGTGAGCCTGGGGAAATGCAGTGTGCACTTTGGAATCAGATCCTGCAGGTCTGAAGCACCTTCAGGATGGTCCCTTGGATCCTTCTTTGTGTTAAGAGCAGCTTCCGCCCTGGCAAGATCAGAACCAAACAAAATCAAAGGTGAAAGCAGGTAGGGCAGGAAGGAAGATAAGAAGGCACATTGCAGTGTTGAATTAAATGATGAAGGTCCTGTTCCCAAACCCATTGAAATCAATAAAAACTCTGCTGTTGCGCTTAGTGAGCTATTGCAAGAGACCTTGTTTGACTTAGTTAAAATAGAATGTGACATCAATATTTTCAATCAATGTGAAAACAAATACAAGTGAAGCAATATTTGGAGTTAATGCAACTTAGCGGTCATTGGAAAACCACAGGATGGGCACCCTCACTAGAAATATCTGTCTCTGCTTTATTTAGGATTCTGATGAAACAAATGTGCTTCTTGAATTGCCAACTCAGTTGCAGCTGGGATGCTTCTACTTCGTAATTGGGGTATTTCTTTAAACCAGATGCATCAGTCTCTGAAGGGTCTTTCTACATCCTTTTCTTGGTGTTCGGGAAGTTGTCGGTATGTGCGAAGCCTTTCTTTGCCATAGCACAGGTTGGGCAGCAACAAAGGCTGACTGCAAGGATTGTCATGATTCTATAATGGCAATTATCTTATCTTGCCTCCTAGCTGGTCTGTAAGCACTCACCTGTGGCAGTGGTACTTTGGATCCGTAGTCGAGGTGCAGAACTCGGCCTTCATATGTTGTGGATGCTGGAAATTCAGAAAGGTTCAGAGAGAGGCCGCACAAGTTCATGGAAAACAGCCAGTGAGGATGGCTGTGTAACTGGGAATGCTTGGCACAGATGCCAGCAATCTGAAAGAACCAGAAGCTGCTGGAGTACTTGAAATTATCATCCATGTTTGTCCTTTTCTACCCTTTGTTAGACACCCAATTTTTTACCGCTGTTGGAGTCAGAAGACTTTGGTCTCATCCCACAGTGACTGCTCTTATGTTCCTAGGAACCTGTCTCATTTTTTTCGTCCATGATATAGGAAAAGTAATTTTCTATGAGCGCATTACTATTTTCAGTAACTCTCCCAAGACACAAAGGTAGCTAAGTGGTATCTCTTTTTTCCCCCGGGTTAATTATTAATTGCATTTACAGTTTGTCAGTGTTGAACTGAACACCTTCAGGACAGAAAGCCGCTGTGTAAGGGGGGGTGTGGTGTTTGAAATAGTACTGTATCATCGGTGATATGTTCTTGGTGCTGACCACTGAAAGTGGCAGTGCTGTGATTTATACCCAGGTAGTCTAACAGAAAAGAAGGGAAAGATGTTAAGACTGGTCTGATTTAGGTCCATCTGTACCTCAACTTGCCTTTTTTCATTTCTTTGGTATTGCTTGCTTTTCAATTAATAAAATAGATATACTCATGGTACAGAAAAAGGTGGGACATAGTTTTATAGATCATCTTCTCAGTTCCAATTCAGTGACAATAATTTCCAACACGGAACTTTGAGGAACACGATGTCTTTGCATATTCAGTAAAATAAGAATGAGAGAGTGTAGAGCTTGAAAAAAAATTTTTTTTAGAAAAAATTTATTTACTCTCAGAAAATAGAAAATACAACTTATACAGCGTGGATATGTGATTGCTAACTCACTTCCAGAGTTGTTGTACCTTTAGAATTACGTACTTATAGAATTACAAGTGTGTGATTAGTAACTAAGAGTGTGGATTAAACAGTGAGTGAGACAGGAGGCAATTTATAACTGTGGCCTGTGCTTCCATAGTTAGCTTTGTGCTTTTACTTTCTGCAAGGATTATTTTGCTGCTTTTTCTAGGATTATGTAGTTCTGTAGATACTGAAATGGCTGGATATGCTAAAACACACAATCCCTCTGAATACTCTTAAATAGTTGAATTAAGTACACTGTTAACTCTGCCCTGGCATTCCAAGTATTTTTGTGCCTATCAAACGATTCTGTCACCTCCATCCGCGTCCCTCGGGAGGAGGTGTTCAGAGAAGAGCTTTTTGAGTAGAGGAAGAAGGCTGCCCACCTCTGCCGTTTAGCCTGGCTGGAATAGCAGCAGAGGGGAGATCAGTATCCGTGCTTGTGGGTGGAGGTCAGCTATTTCAGTGAGCCGGGGCTCTCTGGTTTCCAGGCCACTCATGGCTATGTGTGCACACCTCCAAGCCTGGCCTAACCTGTCCTGCCTCTCAGCAAGGAGCAGAAGTTTAAATCAGTGCACAATTCGTAGAGATAGAAATGACGGTTGTTGCAGATTTGCAAAATATCTTGTGGGTGCACCTGTGGATTATCGTGTACAAGCTAGGCAGGACATTGCTTTGGAGGGAGCCTAATTCCTCTACGGAATTGTAATGTTCCTTGTCCAGAAGGGTTTTCCATGACAGCAGGCAAAATGTTGAGTCGTCCAGTTTTCATCCCAGCCCAACTATTGCCTAGGGATAGTCCTTTCCCATTTTTAGCTGTTTGAAATCAGTTTTGATTTCCAGGCAGTGTCCTGAATGTACTGGAGCTTAGAACTGGAAACAGCAGTCTCCATTCTGGCTGTGTGAGGCTTTCCCTACTGCATCAATGCCTCCCCTTTTTTTGTACCTTTGGGAACAAATTTGAGTCACACTTGCTCTGCATTGTTTTTAGGCTCGGTTTTAACTTTGCTTTTGCACTGCTTGCATGATATATGTGGAGAGAAACTCATTTTTGTGAGCTGGACCCCTGTTAGTGGCTATGCTTCAGGGAAGATAATCACTTGTTTACATCCTCTCCTCTTGTACTCAATTATTGTTGGATTTCACCAAGTAGGCTTTTATAGACTGCAAATGCTGATTTGCTCAGCAAATCAAGTCTGCCTACCTGAAAGCTGGGAGGTAAAGCCTGGTGCTGGTCGTAGCTGTGGCCATTGCAGCACCGCGGTGCGGAGCTGATCGTCTCAGCTGGTGAGGCAGGTCGGAGAACATAACCTGGAGACTGTGAAATCAGCAGATCAGGTCAGGAAGCTGATGCTTTATGCCAGTTTGTGGACAGGCAAACAGGAGCTGGAACACTCATTAAGCATCCCCACCTCAGGATCTCACAGTGAGGTTCATGCTCAGAGTCTGTTCACAGATCACACAGGGCTCTGTACAGGCTAAAGCCTTCTAAGCTTCATTATCCCAAATGGGAATTTGTTGAATCTCACGAGTTCTGTATTTCTACATTCCGAGCTGAGGATGACACGTGCTTTTCAGAGAAAACCCACCCTTTCTCTGGAACTGTGTTCTTCTTCTGTTATTGTGCATCTGCCCACTCTCCCACTCCCCTCCTGCGCACCGTTTGTGGCAGCATCGCTGTATATTCTGCTTTTCTGATGTAGCACCTCCACAATACATTTTCTATGTTTAGGGGGAAATTGCTCAGTCTCCATTTTTACTTGAAAATGTAATCTTCAGACTGATGTCTGCAGAAGGATTTCTTTTTGTTAGGATCTGTATATGCGATGCCATGACAAGCCTGTTTCTACCTTTTTTTTTTTAGGAAAATCTGTCTTAAAACAGAACACTTCTTTCCTGTAGGAGCATAAGCTGCATCAAATATTGATATATACTTTATGTTCTTCTCCCCAGACTAGATAGGTTCTTTCCAAAATAATCTATTGAAAGTCACTTTTTTTTTTTTTTTTTTTTCCACACGATGATGAAATATTTTTGTCTCTTTGAGGTTAGGGAGAAAATGTTTGTGGAACATAAGAGTGAAGTCATAGAGCTGGCCTGAAGTTCTTCTTTACCAGTAATCCTGTAAAGAATTATTTGATTTTTATATGGCACCAGCTTGAACTTTACTTGTTCCGTTCCAATGTCTGATGTTTTTCTCTTGTGTTAGCCTGGGTTAGAAAGTACATCAAGTCCTTGGTTAACTTTTAAGTGAGTTTTCTGAAAGAATAATTATTTGATACTGAGGTGTTGAGCCTCCATGTATCAATCATCAAAAGATGACAAATTGTCTAATAATCATGATTGCCGTAAACCCTCATGTGTATCAAACCCTACTGAGTGAAAAAATGTAGCAGGATTTAAGCATTTAGTGGCTTAGACACCTTGAACCATGATCTAGGGAAATCCTAAGACTGGGATTTTTAAGTGTGGTGGCTTGTAATTTGGTCTTATTTTCAAACTTCTTGTTAAAGATCCCATGAAAAGGTTGCAAGGGGACGAGGAAAGTTCAGTTCTAGACTACTGGCCATTCATTTCTGGTTTACAAGTGATGCTATCTATGAGATTCATCTGATGTTAGGACAAGGCATGCCAGAGTCCTGTAAAGGATTCCAATTTCCCCCTTTATTTTATTCCCATGGCTGCCTCCACCTGTCTCGCTCTTCTGGCGGCTGTTGCAGCAGCCACTTATGTTTTAGCCATCGGCTTTGTGTAGCCTAGTTTTTCACAAATGGGAACAACTGGGAGAAAGTCAGCCTGTACGAACAGAGGAGCCAGAAAAAGCTTGGCTGGCACTCCCTGCCCTGCTATCTCCCATGCCTCCTCTCACTAGGGAAATGTGTTTTTGATTGAATGCACAGATCACTGGCTCAAACACAAAATAGATCCCTGTTTTAAAGATGCTTTTATAGTGCTTTGCAGTTTTCATATATAATCCTTTGGCCCATGATATTCTCAAAGGGAAACCTCATAGTAACAACAAAAGTCATCAATGAGGATCAGTTGCATGGTGACACTTAAATGGTTCTGGTTCACATGAACTGGAGACCACCAAGTTCTGTGGGTACCTCAGCAATGTGAAGGGGGAGTTCAGACTGGTCTATGAGCTGCTGTTACATGAAGGGCTCTCAGGATGTCTGTCACACAGGTGATGGGGCTGTGTTATGGAGAAATTCATGGTGCTTGGCTCTAGGGACCGGTCAGTACAATTCCCTGAAGTCAGGAAATATATAGCAGAGGGAAACTTGGCTCAGGGAATTGTTTCTTTGGTTTGGTGGGGTTTAGTGCTGCTGTCGGTGAGCCGCCACGTCCCTGTGGCTCTGGGATGGTGACTAAGCCAGGGATGCGGATGGCTTTGCTGCACTCGAGAGTCATGTCCTGCCTCTCCCTCAGCACCTGCCTGAGGAGACCGGAGCAGTGGTGTTGGAGGGAGCTAAAATGGGATCACTTGTCTGTTGGCAACTAATGTAAAGTCTCTTTTGATCTACCCGTATCCTGTTTTGGTGAATAAAAGCTTGATGCTATTAGCGATAAGAGGTACCCAGGGAGGCGGGAGTAGTACTTTGATGTGCTGGTTTAGCAGGGGCATAAGCAATGAGGAAATGACAGACCCTTCTGTCTCTGATATTAACGCTGGTAATTAGCGTTCCAGACCCAAATGATATTTGGGGAGTGGCGGGGACTAAGTAGCAACATATTGTCACTGTTTCTTTTAGTGGCTCTTGGTCCACAGCTATAAGCACTGTCCATATTCAAGGCAGGCCTTTAGAAGTTGTCTTAGGAAGTGCCAGAGAGCAGCTTTTGGGATTGAATAATAACAAGCAGCATCCCTGGTGGTATTATTTTTCCTTTGGCGGGGTTGAGCTGAGCGGGGCAGGCTGAGCCCAGATTACGCTGCGTGCTCTGTGCTGTCCCTCCTCGCTGCGTTTGGTTCGCTGCTGAATGCAGCTCTCCTGATGCAGCCTCACGTGGCTGCAGAGACGCACAATGAGGACTTGAGCATTGCCAGCCCTTTCCAGGCGTCTCTCCTGCTGCCTGCAGGTGAGCAGGCTGAGCCTGGGCTCTCCCAGCCCCGCACATTTTCCTGCCGGCTTCCTATGGACCGCCTCCGCAGTGAGGGAAGATCGCGAGGAGGAGAGGAGCAGGAAGGCGTGTGCCGAGCTCCGGCACAGCCGGTCGCAGCAGCAGCAAGTCAGTAAGTCAGACTGCACCATTTTCTTCTCACCCTGCGTAAAGGCGATGTGAGAAGCTGCCGGGAGCTGCCCCTTCCCCCTCTCGCTGGGGATGCTGAAGTGGAGCCCTCCTCCCAGCCAGAAGACGCAGCCTCTCTGGAGGAATCCCAAAAGACCTTCCCAATTTGGTGATGTGTGTTTAAAGGCCGATTTTTCTTTTCCTTTTTCTTTCCCCTGCCTGGGTGTTTTTTTCCCCCTTCCCAGCTGAGTCTGAAGCCTGCCTTCTCTTGCAGCCACAGCCAAGCTGAAGGGCTTCCAGCCTGCTAGGAGGTATTTTCCGGCTGCTTCCTGCTCGCGTGTGTGTGGCTGCGGGCACTTTGGCACGCTGCGTGTGTGGACACGGCTCTCCTGCTCCCGAGCTATGGGTGCTGCAGGGGCTGGGGCAGAGCCGTGACCTTTCCTGGGGTGCCGGAGGAGGAAGAGTGGATTACGCTGTGAACTTCTGGCTCGCAGCCAGTGCCCTTGCGGAAAAAATAAGTCACCTGGATATCTGCGTGTGGTGGGAACAGCTTCCTTGGGGCTGGTGTTTTCCTCGCCAAAATGGCTCACGCAGCCGCTTCCATTAAAAAAGTTCGAGAGTCTGAAATCGAAGAGAGAGAGAGAAACCTTGAGAAGGAAAGGAAAAGGCAGCGGAAAATCTCTAGGGCTGATCGGAAACGCAAGGTATGAGGGGGAAACCAGCCCCCTTCTCCCTTTCCCCCCACCCTTCCCCTGTCTGTGCAGCACTTCACAGGTGTTCGCTGCCATGTGCAACGCTCTCCCCTTCATTTTCCAAACCTTTCCTGTCACACTTCCCTTTTGCATCCCTTCTCATCTCCTCTGAGCCCTGTTGTGGACTCAGCCCATCTGCAGTGAGACTAAAGCACTGCCAGCCATGGCAGCCCACTGCCACACAGGGATCATGCACATAAAGATGGCACGCCGGTATTGCCGCTTTCCCTTCATCTCAAAAGGCCTGGAGCTACCTGCTGTCATTCCCAGCAAGGTGTTCCAAGCCTCTGGCTGACCTGGAGAAGTTGTCAGGGAGGGAGGTGGCTGTGCTTGTGCTTTGCAGTGTGAAGGTGCATTTCTCTACTTCACAATGGCATTTCTAGCCCATTTTCCTTTTTTTGGTTCCACTTCCCACCTCACCAGCAGTGCTCAGTACTGCATGTAGGACCTGCTTTGGGGTGCTGGGAGCATCAGCTGAGCTGTGTTGCAGTTTTTGGGTGTCAATAAAGGGATTCTGGGCTCACCGCCGTGATTCAGTGTATTTACACTGCAGGTGTATTTGTCTAGGTAGGGCCTGGCACACAAGTCTGCAATCTGTCGGGTTTGCTTCTGTTACTGATGGAAATTTCTAGTTGTCTTAAGGCATATCTCTTTAGATGGTTCAGATTTTGGGGAGGTTTCTCATAATTTATAATTAACTGTTGTTTTCCTTCTGTGTTAGAAAGAGGCAATGACAACTCTCATTGTCTCAGTCTGAAAAAAAAAAAAGAATAAAAAATCAATAGAGATGATTTGTTTGCCAGATCACGCTACAGTTTCCAAGGACAGAAGAAATAAAATAGTGGAGAAAATACTAAAATGAAGGTTCTGCTAATCTTAGCTTTAGTACTGTGATAGATTGGGAGTGCCTGCATTAATGCCTGCTCATTGCTGTTTCTTTCCTCCCTTGTCTGGATTCTCTAGATTGTGATATGCATTAACTCACTCCCTGACACCGTGTTTTTATCCATTCTTTATAAATTTCTCTGGAAAGGAAAATATCAAGAGACAAAATCTTTCTTCCCCCCCCCACCTTCTGCTACATTGCATGTAAACATAGATCTCTGCAAAAAGAAAAGCCCAGAATCCAGCCATGTAATGTTTGAATTTACAGATCCTTTTGGCAGATCTCTAGAATTCAGAAGCCATCTGCTCCCTTGGCATACCTGGGCAGTTTTGAATTTGTTTTGCATTCAGTCTTAGGGATTTTTATCTTCTGTACTGCATGGCTTAAATAAAATGACCGAGGCCATTTGATGCCTTTGGGACCTCTGGGTATGAGCTCCATGGCTTTTCAAGCTCTCACTGTGCAGAGTTCATTAAGTCACATCCAAATTCTCTTTATCAAAAACAGGAATGTCATTTCTAATGTATGCAGTGCCTGGATGCTGGGCAGGGCTGCTTGGGGCAGATCATGATTACTCTCCTAATCCCTTAAATGGGACACTGCAGCATAAGGTAGTTTTTGTGATTACAATTTTGGTTGTGGAATCTTCTGCAAAACAGCAATTTTAAAAAATGTACTTAAGGTGTGGATGTCCTTGCTGGAAGGGCTTTTTTTTCTATCTGCCTGGCACCCACCTCAGTTACTTCATTACAGCGTGTGTTGTTTTTCCCGATTTTCACAAATCCTATTTCCTCAACATGTTTGATTCAAATGCCTATTGGACTACTTTAATTAAAGCTGGATAGAATTAATACTGCCCCTTCTGCTATCTCTTTTCCCAGAGTGCCGCATATCCTTGACTGCAAGCAGGCAGGCTCAGGCCACATTTGTGTTAGTAATCATGTGTGGTGATGCAGGCTCCTAATCAGATTTTCGGATCCAGGGATCACCAGTGGGCTTTGCTTAGAAAATACAGAGAACACTTCAATGCTGTGTGCGTTTCCTCCTTTTTAATATTCAGGCCCTGCTCCTGGCTCCCTTCTACTGCGGCTGTACCTTGCTGTTACATAAACAAGTGCCTGGCTGCACCCTAAACTTGCCTTCAGTCAGATGGTTGGGGGTGGGTCAGGCTGGGCTTTTCCATCCTGCTCCTGCTGCAGGAGACACACGGCAGCACAGGGATGAGTTGTTTATGTCTGTATCTGTACATGCTTTTGCTGTGCAAGAATGCAGGGTGTAGACCAGGTCAGATATGTGGGTATGTATGCACACCCATCGTAGACACAGAACAACCCAAACGGAGAATAATATATGGTACACACAGTGTTTTTATTTAGTCATCAATTTAAGTGAGATACATATCTGTGAGATATTTATGTATCTGTCACTTTAATTCCTGAAGAGCAATAAATCGTTTTACTGTGAAATGGAATTATCGTCTAGTAGGGGCCCTCCCCGTTTTTGTGGACTTTCTTGGAAAATGGAGGCTAGGAACAAATTAGGTGTGCAGGTCCATGAGGGGCAAAATGCAAATGAATATGTTTTTGATTGCTCTCAGCACTTAAGGCCTTTCTGCATAGTGGGAATCTGGTCCCAGGTTTGTGATTTGTTTGAAAGGCCTTACGCTGCAGTGAGTGGATTTTCCCTTCAATGGAGATCCATTTTGTTTGTGGAAGGATCGTTAGAGTGGGGGAATATGTCAGGTGTCGTGGACTGTCTTTCCCAACCCTTGTTTGGATACATGCCACGCACCAGTACACGCTGAGTGCATGAAGCACTCACTTGGCCTCGTGATAGAAACTTTTCCTGTGTCCCTGGAACATCCTGATTATGCAAAAGAGGATAAGTGAAGGGCCGTGGCTTTAGCTTTTCCACTCTGCCAGCATGCTGGGCATCTGTTAGTACCATCCCACCCTTCTCTAAGCTCCCAGGGATGCTGCAGGGCGTGGGCTCATCGTGGCTCTGCCTCTCAAATGTTTTGCCGTGTGACCGTCACCTGTCTGGGCAGCAGCACCACAAACCGTGGCTGCAGCCTCTGTGCTGCTGGGGTAGGACCAGAATGTTCTGAGATGTCGTCAGGGCTGCTGCTTGACATAGCTCCAGGCCCTAACAGGGCCCTGGGCAGCAGCAGAGCTGCGAGCAGGCCCAGCAGCAGCAGCGGGCTGCTCACATCATCTCTTGGCCATCCTCAGTGGGTCTTTAAAGATGAACAGAATTATTCTGTGCTCAAAAACTGGGAAAAGGAGTTTGCAGGCTGAAGATCCTTTCCTGCATTCTTTTTGAGATTGACTCAGTTGATTTTAAAAACCAGTCGGCAAGAGGCAGGTCTGCTCATCTTGCATCCAAGTTGGAAATTTTCCCTTTTATGCAGGTGTAACCTTTTCTTGCAATGTGGAAAAAAGGGTGCTGGTGCAAGATATGTGTATGTAAACAGAAAGGCCCCAACCTTCTTAATAGTTGTGTGGATACCGGAATGTATCAAGAGTGTTAAAAGCCAGGTACTACTAGCACAGGAGGTGAGCAGTTTCAAATATATGGATTTTATTGCAATTTAGGCAAGACTAATTCCATTTTACCTAAAGTCAGGATACATAAGGCCCAGCTCCACTAGCTTCTTGATGTCTTTGGAGAAAGCTGCCTGTGGCTCACCCTTTGCAGAGTGAGGCGACGGAACCGGGGTGATTCCGTGACGGTCACTCACTGAGTCAGCAGCAAAGCTGGAATTACAGCCTGAGAATCCATCTGCCTAGCCCCTGGCTCTGGGTAACACACATTTGCTTCTCCCTGTCTAGAGTACTTCTCAATGCAGACACAGCTTCCTGTCTTTGCGTGTGACAAGTGTTGAAAAGATTTTTGAAAACCCACATAAAATAAAATCCTGAAGAAAAAACCTGTTATGAGAATGGATTTTGCTGCCAAATGAAACTGATTTTTGAATGTTACAGATGTGGTAAGCTGATGGCTGTTACTGTTTTGCCGTCAGTCATGAGGACAGAGTTTGACATCTGGTCTCTAGCAGTAGTTGGGTATTTATTTAGTATTTAGTATTTTAAAAAGGTTTAAAAAACTTTTATACCTTTTTGAAGGCCAGATTCATGAGTTCAACATTCTTAGCATAAAATGTTCCACAGCATCTGGAATATTCATCACTGTTTGCTATAAGAGATTGAGAACCAATAGCATCAGGTGAATTTTGCCTTGACACCCTAAGCACTGCTGAGGCTCACACAGAGCTACTGCTGGACAGTATCTGCAGAAAGATAAAGATTCTGCTGTCAGCAGAATTCCAGCGTGTGTGGGCAACATGCAGTAAGTGGCTTCCATTATGGAGCTGTGGGAGACAGGGAATGAGTTTGCTTTGTTTTACCTCAACAGCACACCTTGTTTCACACTACCGTCTCCTTTTTCACAAAAGGAAAAAATGAAAGACTTCTCACATTACAGAAAATTCTGTCAGATTTGTCTCAGATCCAGGCCCATTTGAATTTCAAGCCATCTTTGGCAGGGAAGGTGGGTGGTGGTCATTGGGTGCATTGGTTCTGCAACCGCAGCTGGCAGCCCCAAAGTTCATTTCTTTGGAAAGGGCCAGAGTTCAGGGAGGAAGGAGGACATGGAGGAGCTAATGAGTGCTTGGGTGTGCTAGAAAAAGGCATCCCGAGGAGGAGGAAGTCACGCAGAGATCCAGTTCTTTGCTCTTGGTCACTGCTGTGTTGGTTTGTGGATGCCAACCTAATCTCACCTGGTGTGAACCTGCTGCAGGATCCCTGTGGAGTTTGTATCAGGATAAGGAAGGGAAAGAGTCTCTCACTGCTTGACTTCTGTATACTGAAGCTTTCAAGGTTCATTGCAGCTTTAACCTGCTGTTCTTTCCTTAGCACGGGATATGTCTTGTCTGTTCAGTGATGTGTCCGTTGCCTTGGCGAACGTCTCTGTGATTCACTAGAATTTCTAGATGTTTCAAATGCCTCTCCAGCCATGAAAAAAACCTTTTTGATGTTTTGTAATGGAGTGTTTGCGTAGGAGGTGCCTATTCCTGATGCCCTTTGAGCATTTTCCTTCTCTATCTCAAGCTTACATTTTCCTTATGGAGCTATTTCTGGACATGAAAACAATACCCCAATAGTTTGCTTCCTTGTGAAATGGAGGTTCTTTAGATGATGTTGCACTTCAGAATAGATTGGGACTCGCTGCTTCATTTTCTCCATGTCCTGTTTGAGGTGTGTGATGTGCACGGGCACAAATACACAGTGTTCTGAAATGAAGCAAGATTGATGATCTCCAATTCCCTTGCTTCTGATGGGAAAGGAGCAATTTTCAAGTTTAAATGTGCTTACCTTTATATTGTTGTCTAACCATTCCTCGAATTATATGTGGTATTTAAGTTAATTGCCTTGGTAATTTTTGAAATACAAGATTTATTTGCTCTTAAGAAATCATATGTAGACAGTATTTGGAAACACAGATCATTTGTCTCAATGTGGTTTTTGTATTGTGGGTGCCTATGCTTTTTCACAAGTTTAAGTTGAATTAATCCATATCTGGAATACTGGAGAAAAGATTAACAGGGTCTGTTGGCTCTATTGTGTGAGACAAGGGACGCAGGAGAACGAAAATATGTTCCTGGAATGCTAAATCCCTTTGCATTGTAAAGCTTGCTGGGTGCAATCCAATGTCATGGCAGACACTTTGGATTTTGTGGCTGCATTAGCTCATTATGTGATTGTTTCCACAAAATGATGAAAGTGTCCAAAATGCCCAAGTTTCCATCTCTCACTTTGTCTTAATCAGTAAAAAGAACTTCTGCTAGACTTGTAAAAGAGCAACCTAGAGAGAGGAGAAATGCCAGCACCTGCCTATGGTGACTGTCCACCTATCCTGTCTCTGCAAATGTAACTTAGCAGGAACGATTAAAAAGAATGGAGAGAGCATTTGCACATTGTAGGAAATCATCCCTGATAAACTTTCCTGGCTTTGGGGAAGGTTTTGTTTACATCCTTGTAAAATATTTTGTGTCCTTTAAGTTAGTGACTTTTCCTGCACCACTGGAAAAATTATTATGTGATGTTTGGGCAGCTTTGTGTTAAGCAATTAAAAAAAAGAGTTTAATGAGGTTGTCAGATGTTAAATTGTCAAGTGTCAAGCTTTTTGAAATCTGGCTTCTGTAATTTAGTCCCTCAGGCTTTTCCACTGAACTCCTGGGGAAAGTTTGGCACCTGAAGTGAGAGTGGCATATGAGCGCTGAGTTGATAGTTTAATGGTGAAAGCTGGAGCCATGCCCTGGTGGATGCATTTGCCAGTCTGTAGTGCATCCAGAGGCCGGGAACAGGGAGGAAGGGTGGCCCTGAGCAGGGTAGCAGGAGTGGTGCCTGAATGGCAAAATACTACAGCTGGCCTTCAGATTGATTGTCATACCTTAGTGACTTGACTCTGCTCACAAAACATCTTCTGGGTTAGTTTTTGAGAATATAGGTGCTGCTTCAAGTTCTATAAAAAATAATTCCTGTTCTCTGCATCAATCCCAAGCAGCTCCTTTTGTGCACTGGTGGTGCTGGTAGTTTTGAGCGTCTGATGAGCTCTTCCGTACTTAACTGATGAATGTGCCTGTTAGTAAATTGTCAGTAACCCTTTTAGCCCTAGACAGCTAAAATCAACTTTTTTTGTTTTTCCTGTTCAGCCCATGGGGTTGTCCAGGTAGGAGTAGATATTCCCCACTGTTAGACAGTTATATATAGTATTGGAGCATATAATACGAATTACTGAAGTCTGACAAATGTAATTAAGTGAATTTCAGGTGGTTCACAGAGTTGATGCTGTTCAAGGGTTTTCTCTTGGTAATTATTTATGGAAGTTCCTGTTATTGTAAATAGATTTAGTGTGTTGCTTATAGTTTTTCAGAGTTAGCTTCAGAACCACGTTAACCCTCGTTCCTATGCTAAGACCTTTCACATACGGATCAATACGAATTAATTGCTAGCTGCCCTTTTGAAAGTGACTGAAAACAAAGGCTGCAATTAAAAAAATGTCTGTAATCACCTTCTATTTGTTGATGCTAATGAAGGATTTAGCATGTTCACGTCCCCAGAATCTAGCGGGTTCATTAGCTCCTTAGAGCTTTGGAAAAGAGACATTTTAGGGAAGTGAGCCTAAGTAGGTTTCAGAGTACACATTTCTGTTTAAGGTCAGCTTTTTGTCCTCCAGCAGAATCTCTTTCTGATGAAGATAGGGTAAGAATGAACAGAAGGAGAAAGGGGAGGGAAGTAACACAAGATTTAAAAAGTTATTCTGTTTTATCTGAAACAGCCCAGTGAGACCGATTGTTTGAGTCAGGAAAAACTTGCAGTGTTTCATATTTAGCAGATATTTATGTGATGCTGTTCTTGTACGTGACCTGAGGAACGGTGTGGATTTCTTTTGGCCTGATAATTTAGATCTGCCTTCTCTTTATTCCTGTATGTGAAATAAGGCAGCATTGACAAGTGGTGTTCACCCAAAACGAGTGTAGCTCTTATTTCCCCAGGCTGGTAGAAAATGATTTCAGCCGATAGAACCATAATTACAAGCCTTTCTAAGCTGTTTTAGGTTGAATAATTTAAGCTTATTTTAAATTATTTACTCTTTCTGGCCTGTGCTGTGCCAGGATGTCTAACAGAGATATGTCACTGCTCAAAACCAGTGAGGCTGACAGTGCAACAGGAGACTCGAGCAGACAAAAGCCACTTTGTGCCTTGCTGCTCAAGCCATGATTTACTGGGGACTGCCTGGACCCACTTGAGCCTTCTTGTTCCTCTGCTTCATTTCTTTTTAAAGGCACCAGTGCAGCAGGGAGGAAGGAAATCACATGCATTGTGTTGATAATAGTCTCACTGCTGGAGCCAGAAGAGACAGTAACTAAGATTTCCCAAGTGGCCCTCATGCGAATGGAGAATAGTTAAGCTCAGCAAGTCTTTTCTATTTTTGCTGATGAACGTGGTGCTGGACATCAGAGCTGCCTTGAAGGAAAGGAGTTGCTGCCATCTGCATGTCTAGGCCAGGGGACTCGGTTCCACTTAGTTAAGTCAGGTAGCAGTGCAAGTCGTCTCTGTTTTAGCCTCTCCACAGGGTCTCTGTGGATTTAATATTAGCTCTGTTTAGTTACTATTGAGACTCATAGAATCATGGAATGGTTTGAGTTGAATGGGTCCTTCAAGCCCATCTCATTCCACCCCCTGCCATGGGCAGAGACACCTTCCACTAGACCAGGGGGCTCCAACCTGACCTTGAACACTTCCAGGGATGGGGCAGCCACAGCTTCTCTGGGCAACCTGTGCCAGGGCCTGAGCAGCCTCACAGGGAAGAATTTCTCTGGCGTGTTCTATCTGGCCCTGCCCTCATTCAGTGTGAAGCTGTTGCCCCTTGTTATTGAAGTAACAGTCTTGCATTATTTAAGTTAAAACCTCAAAAGTTTATATATAAACAGCAAAAGAAAAACCAGTCATTTTCCAAATGATGCCTATTCCTCTTTATCTTGCTCATGGAAAAGCTTATGAATAGACACCTTTCGAAAGTGTTTTGGTACAGTGACATGACTTAGCAGGATGAATTGATTAAAGTCTAAAATGCTGATGTGAGCCTTAAACTGCCACAGCAAGTTGCTGTGTGCAGAGCGGAGTGGCTTTCATGAGCGTGGATTTGTTTTGCAAAATTTGACATTTGCTGGAGATAGAAAGTGATACAGATTTTAAAAAAAAGTTATTTTGACTGGTCAGAGCAACTGCTGTATCGCAGCAAAATCTTCCTGAGGAAATGCGCGGAGACTACATAGCAACTAGACGAGATCCGTGCTATATTCTCCATGCTGCTGCTGTGTTTTCTTGGGAGAATCCAGCCATCCCCCACTGCCCCCACAGCCACGGCGTCGGTGCTGCGCAGCCTGACTGTGCTTGGCAAATGACAGCTGCAGCCACTGGCCACTGACTGCATCGGGGTACTTTTAGGATTGTGAAAAATCTCCCAAGTTGTATTTTCTTCCTTTTTCTTGATTATGACGAGGACAGCACAAAGCCTGCAATGTTGTCTGAAGGGTAGATAAACCACTCAGCTACTCCTTTGGTTATAATTTATTTACTAACTTCTCCTTTCCTGGGATGCAGGTATTAGCAGTAGGTACTTTAATAGAGCTGTGTGCACCCTCAAGTGATGCAGGGTATTAGCCTGGTGAATGATGAGGCCCTGGAAAAGGTTTCCCAAAGAAGTGAAATCAGAAATAATTAATAGCTGTGCCCAGAGCCAGCTCTGCATTGCAGCACGAGTTCTCCCAGGCTTAAGGAAGTACGTGCTTGGCTGTCTTCCCCGGATTTCTAAGGAAGCCTAGCACTTAACCTGTTTGGTTGAGGATTCGGTGATGCTCCCCGTGCCTGCAGTGTGGCACTGCTGATGGGAATGCAGTGCCGGTGCGGGCGGGAGTGCAGGTGGGATCCGGCTCCTTGCAGAGGTGAGGTGCCAGCATGGCCAACATGGGGCTCCTGCGTCCCTCCCAGTTCCACGGAGGATTTGTCCCTGCAGCTGTGGAGCAGAGCTCTGACACCAACCTTAGTGTGTTTGCTCTTAGCAGTGCTTGGAAATTCATTAAGACAGAGGAATGAAGGGAATTCTCTGAGGGCAGCTTAGGAGGAACCTAAGTCCTGCTACAGCTGATGAATATGCAGGTGGTTGAAAAGGTTAATTAACACCAGTTTTCTCTTTATTGCAGTTTAGCCATTTTGTACATCGTCTGGCTGGATTTAGCAGCACACATTCCATTATTTTGGGCAATAAACTATCATTGTTGTAGTCTCTGCACAGTTGTAGTAATGATCATTGGCCCAGAAGCGTGAAACACAAGAAAGAGTATTTTATCCTTTTTAAACCAACTTCAATATGCAAACTTAATGATTCAAAAGCAGAAGGCTTGAGAGGAACCAACCTCCTTCTGGAAGAGGTGTTTGAGATGGACAAGGATAATTTAGACATAGGGAACTGTAATTAAAGGTTATAAAGGAACACTTGGTTTTATAACACTATATATTATAACGTTGACTCATTAAAATCCCTGAAAGATTTGCCAGTGATTTCAAGAGATTTAGATTTTTTCTGGATGATTTCAACTGGGAAATAATTCACCTCCTATTACATAACCATCTTAGTGATTTATATTTTCCAATGTAATTTTTAAACATGTGTGCACTTTCTGTAATATAGCTCTGTGATTGAAGGAGAGATTATTTATGGTGGAAGATAATGTCACGCAAATGTACCTTGAGGTCCAAAATGTTCTTTACGTAAGTCTTATGTTCTGTGACCCATCCTGTTCAAATCACTCTGTTGTTGGCATGAAGAGAGCCTTGGTGCTCTGACACGATTTTATAAATTTAATACCCATGTAAAAATAATGATTAAAAGAAACAGAGTAGCAGAAAGATGTTTGAAAATCACAAAGGCAGAGGGGTAAAAAGAAGGTGATTTTTCCCAACACCTGGAACTTGAGATGCCCATATACCTTTTGCAGAACAAGTATGCTTCCTTGCAAAGCAGCTAGTGCTCTTCTAGCCCATCTGAACATAAATTCTAAATATTCTTCTCTGGTTTTACTTTTGACAGTGATTTGCAGCAGTTGAGATTCTTCCAATCAGTGGTCCTTTCAGTTCAGAAAGGGCTATCTGCAATATGTTTCACTGCATAATTTATCCCATAGTTTCCCATTACTTCTTAATATATGGAACTGAGAGCAATGCCTTGAGATAATTAATACAGAAGCTTGGTAGAACTTCAGTCCCCTCAGAGTTTGTGGGGGTGAGAGACCCCTGTTGTCAGTGAAAAACAGGCTCAGAGAGTGAACACAAGTCTTCCCTTCCCAAATGCTGCTTCAGGGCATCAGCATCTTTATCTTGGATATTTGTGAAAGTGTTTAAAATTTAAAAATAGGTGCTTTTCTGCTGTGCAAAAACAGTGCAGCATCAGGTGGTGGTCGCTGATTAAACAAGAAAGAGTCGAAGTTTTGCCGTGTCAGAGTAGTCAGCCGTTGGAACAGACTGCCCAGGGCAGCTGTGCAGTCACCATCCCCGGAGGGATTCAAAAGATGTGTGGATGTGGCACTTGGGAACGTGGGTCAGTGATGGCTTGGCAGTGCTGGGGGAACACTGGGATCTTGTCCATCCTAAATGATTCCTTGAATCTGTGGCTGATCAACGAGGCTATGGGTTGCAGAGAATCTGGCTGACAAAACCGGGTTTATTTTCTTTGATTTTTGTCCTTGACAGTCCTTTAATGCTGAAGGGAGTTAGAGCAGTGAGTGGGAAAGGACCTCCTGGCCAGGATAAACTGATCCTACTGTGATCCGAAGGCAAAGATCAGGCTCACTTCAGTGGGTGCAGGCTCATGGAGAATGGGTAAGAATAGACAAATACTCATTTAATCAGACAGCTGCTTCCCCTGTGGTGTTGATATCTCCCCATAAATGAGTCATCTCTGCAGTAATAAAGAATTTAATTTGTCACTGTGAATGCAGCAGGACTTTTGGAACTCTCACATAGAATCTGAGGTCTTTCACTTAATATTCATTTGGCCTGAGAAATGGTAGCCTCTTCAAGTATTGTATTATACAGAATTCCTTTGTTTTGGAGTATCGTTGTGTAACAGATGTACTTTCACTTATCTTGGGTGTTTGGCTATTGTTTAGCTTACAAAATTGCTTTTCCCGCCCCCTGTTATTTTTACTCATTTTGAGTGTAAACTGCTAATTCAAGTGGGAGTTGTAGTCAACCTGATGAAAGCCTGCGACATGGGGCTTTGTCAGTGGTTGCCGTCGTGACCTCAGGCTGAAATATTTACATATACTCTTTCCCTTCATCGGTGTTGAATTGCATTATCGTGTGACTGCTTTATAGGCATTTGTATCCCAAATACAGAACATAACTTTGCTGTTGTTTTGAAAGATCATCTGGATCGAGTTCTGAAGGTACAAGTCTCATAGGAAAGAATAAGTTTAGTGCTGCATTACACAGAACAGGGAGTTGCTTGCAATGAGATGGGAATCTTGCTTCCTCTTCCCTATTTTTTAAAATTATTTTACTGTAGTACAGACTAAGGAGCAGTTTAGCTTTTTTTTTTTCCCTGTTGATGAACACTTAAATAAAGAAGTCCATAGGACTTCCCAATTCAGGCTGGTTGTAGGAGGAAGTGCTACTCTCTGAAAGGAAGGGTGACAGGAGGCAGGTCCGGATAAATTGGGATCTATTTCTGACCTTGCCTATTACCTAATGGAAAATATATGAATTTTCCATTCCATGTAATTGAAATTTTATAGATTTCTGTTCCAGTTGGTGTTGGGAAGATGCTGTCAGAGAGGAAAGATGGAAATCCAGTGTTGAGAGAAGGTGTTGGAGAAGGGAGTGATTTGTGGAGGTTGTGACCTATTTTCCATCTCGGCCTTGGGGCCAAATTTTGGTATTGGGCCATGAAGGCCAAATAAATGAGCTGTAACAGAGACAGAAGGGGGCTGGCAAGAAGTAATGCAGATGGGAAAAGGTTCTCCCAGCCAAAAGAGGGCTGGATGTCGTGAGGGATGTACTTCTCTGTCGTTTGATTTGAGTTCTCCCGATTGCCCAGGCTCTGTCCACGCTGGAGTCTTGGGACTTTGTTAAGGGTGGGTGGGGGAGAGGTCATGGCCAAGGGCTCCCTGAGTTCTTGGGACACTGTAGGGTATACAGGAGAATTCATTAACCAAATTTATTTGGTAATGATCAAATGTTACAGTTATAATATAACATAAAATTTCAAATAAATGCTATAGCTCTTTTCTTGCCATAAAAAGTGTTGAGAGAAAACCACGGGCTTTTATGCAAGTTTATTTAGTAAATTTTTCTGTTTCTTGCTGGCAGAAAATCTGTGGGTTTATGTATGTCTGGGTCTTTTGCTGGTTTGTCTATTTTAACTGAGGTCCTTTAATGGATCTTACTAGCACCTAATTTTGGTTCTTAGGTAATTATGCTTTTCTTAAAATTGCTTTATGGGTCTTTGGGAGAAACCGTTCTTTTGTGTGGATCTGTTCAGGCTGCATGTTCCTTTCCATAGCTCCTGGCTTCCAGGCAAGCCAGATGAGTACTGTTCATCAGTTATCAGTATCTTCAGAGATACCAGGCAGAGAAGGGGGTAACTCCTGTTTGCAGTACAGTTTAAATTTGGGCTTGTGTTGCTCCCTGAGGGCAGTTTTTGTGAGAATCCCATCTGCTGGGTGCTACTGAGAACTGCAGAGAATCTGTGAACTTCCTCCTCTCTACGAGTAAAGAATTTTGTGGGGTTGGTGTTTAGCAGGGTGGGGGGGGGGGTTTTTGTGAAAGATGTTGCCTTGTTACATGTGTCCCTGAATTTTGTAATGCCTTATCTACAAAAATAATGTTGATTTGATTATCTCTTTCTTATGTGTTTATTTCTCATTAGAATGCAAAGTGGTTCTTAAAACTTGGGTTATTTTGCCTCATATTTAACAGCCACAAGATGTGCGCCGTTAATGTGCATCTCACAGTATCACGAGTTAGGCATGGCAACTGAAGAAAGTTTTACAGCATTCTGAGGATTTCTCTGGAAATAAACTGCTCGGCTTTGTCATTGTGCCTTCCTTGGCTCTCTTTGATTTATAGGTGTTGCTGGGTTTAACAATCCTGAGATGCTACAGTGCCCAAGCGCTTGCTTTGTCAGTTGGTCATAACCTCACAATTTCTAATGTATACATTAATCAGAATTACAGCAGAATTTGATGCAGACTTGGTTACAGACGATATGCTGTTCACTATGACCTTTGGCGTTTCTGTTAACTTTATGGAGGTGATGTGGTTTTTTCCCTGGGTGGCAGGCCTGAAGTAGCTGATGAATGATATGAAGGTGTGTTTTCAATCACAAGATCTCAAATGGTCTATTTAGAACTGCATATATGGCTGCGATAATGAAGTTTAGTCACTTACTCAGCAGACTTACTTGTTTTTCACGCTATTTTGGCCCTCGTTTGGATGTTTTATGTAACTATAAGGCACAAATTGCTTGCTTACAGAAACAAAAATTCTTGATTGTACTCTGCTCGAACCCTTTTGATCGTAGGGAATTGCTTTTGGAAGATTGTCATCTTTTATTTATCATCTACTGCAACTCCGTTAGTGTGGGGAAAGGCAAAATATTAGACAGGAGTGATACAAACCCAAGCTTTCAAGTACTGTTTGTTGACATGTGATGAATAGAGCACATAATTTTTCCTTTCATGACTCACTTTTTCTTCAAAAATTGGGAAGATAAATTCTTTGGAGCTTGCTCCAAAGTGGATGTGTGTTCATCCGCACCAGAGCCTTGTTAAGGGCAGAGATTTGGAGTCAGTAATGCTGGATCCTGTTTTTCTTTCCAAGTAGCTGTAGGTGCGATTAGCTGAGCACATGAAACATGGCTATAATATTGCAGAATAGAAGAATTGCAGTTTTATGGCTGTAGTTCAACTAAATGTGGGTGCACGTGGCACAGCCAGGTTGGTTGGAGCTTTGGTACAGGTATATTCAGTGTGTGTGCACCTGGATCAGTGTGCGTTAACTCGTATTGCTGGGGGAACTATGGACATTAGGTTTTGTTTCTTTTCAGTGGAACTAATATTCTCTTTATATTTCTAGTTGAACCATCAAGAGCAATTCTTTAAAACAAAAAGCTTAATATTCAAGATACAAGGATTTTCTAATGCAGATTAATAGTAACTCTTGTTTCTGAGAGAGGTATTTAATGTGCCCCAAAATATCAGAGAGGCACAAAATGCAAAATAAAATAGAAACTGAATAAGTGAACTCTGGGTTTTTGCTTATGAACCTATGATGAACCACTTTGTACCATTTACCATCAACGATGCACCCTTACGGCTGCCATTAGTACAAAAGGAGAGGAAAAGCTAAAATCAGGGGCACAATATTAACCAAAAGTATGTAATTCTTCGAGGATTCCTGAGAATGTGCTCTTCAGTGAAAGCAAAATTATGTATTTAACATTATTTCTTTCCTCATTGAGTTAATTGATTCTGTTAAACTACAGTAAAGCAGAAGATGCAGCACCTGGCAAACTTTATACATTGTATTCCTGTATATATGAGACTTACTATCTTTTATGTTATATATGAAATATATCATTCCCCCACAAACTGATTTTATATCAAAATAGGCAATCTTTGGTTTTGAATATTGTGTCAAATTCATAAGAAATCCAACAGTAGTGAGAACTTTAGAAGCTTCTGTATTTCAGCAACAAGAGCTTGGGGTTTTCAGAATCAGCAGTGAGCTCCTGCTGATGCATTCAGAAGGGAAAATGGGATGATTTTCTTGGAGAAGAGAATTGAGGCTTTACTTGATCTTCCAAATTCAGAATGTGATAGCTTCACAATATCCTATGAGATGATTTAAGGCAGAATTAGTATCCGATCTGTGTTAAGGAAGAAAAAATCAGAGCTAATAAAGGGCCAGAGATTCGGTTTAGATTTAGACTGATACAAATAGGCACCAATTAGAGCTTAGTGCCACAGGAGGATCTAAAAACATGAAGTTCTCAAAAAATGCCTTAGTTCTGTTGACATGAAAAAAAAAAAGCTATTTTGGGCATGAGAAGTGGTAATTTACTTTATAGCTGTATTGGCATGGGTGGGCCAGAACTGCATCTTAACCCTTTACCCTCAGGGTGTTATGCAACATTTCTCCTCACATTGATTATTAGTTTTGTGATTAGTAAACAATCCCTGTAAGATTTCCCTTGTGTTACTCAGTGCTTCGTGTTAACACGTGCCTTTCATTGCCCATGAGGTGGAACCAAGGCTGAGAGAGAAAAGAAATATCAACTGCAATTTTTATGAGAAAAATGGGCGATACATAAACTGCTGTGCCTGTGAGGGCATCTCAGTGAAATCTGGGGGTGTTTTTACCTTCTTGTGCCACGTGTCATCCAAAAGCTCCCGTATCTGCAAAGTAAGGATGTGTTTTATCTGTGGAATGCTGGAGGTTCAGTGCCTTTTGGTATATATTTTATACTTTCCTATCCACAAAACAATTTTTTCAGAATCTGTAGGATCCAGTGCTAGCAGGATCTGTAGCTGCAGTGATTAAACCTTAGGTTATTTCCTTCCTTTTTTTCATAGTGGCTAAAATATGTATGATTCTGCTTGGATTAAGAGCTGTCCAGAGAGGATCATTAGGCTTAATGTGTCAAATGATTCACCATCAAAAGCAGAGCAGGTCGTCTTTAAAATGGCTCAAAATAGATTTTTGCAATTGATTGAACTCAAAATATTTAAGCTGAAGAGGATTTTTTGCTAGGTCCTCTGGAGCAGACAATGGCCCCTTTGTAAAGGCTGCTTAGGCTTTGGGAATTGCTTATTGTGGTCTCTGTGACCAGAGGAAGAAAAGGCTGATTTTTTTGGGAAATAGTGATCTCATCAGTGTCATTATTGTAAAGCATGAAGGGGGACATAAGTGATATAAAGTCATGACTCATCAGAGTTTATAATCTACATGAGCTCAAGATCTGACCCAAAGTAATTGCTAGAAGCAAGTGAACTGTACTTGACCTTTCCATGGAAGAATCCAAGAGAGAAAGACTTTGCACTTAGGAATCATTTCAAAATTTGGGAGATCTCCTAGGAGTGTATAGGTCCCAGTGCAGTCTCTTTTCTCTCGCTGTTTTTTTTTTCAATTACTATGTTTAATCATAAAAATGCCATGCAAAGTGGCTCTTTGGGGAAAGATTTAACAATAATAAAAGTGGGAATTTATATTGCTAACAGTTGTTATTTGTCTTGATCCTTTGAACTCTTTCCCTCTTCATTTTTCCCTTTTTTTTTCTCCAGCAGCAGTAATTGCTGTTGCAGTGCCTCCTGAATTGTTATTTTGGTTATGCTAATTGAAACATCTACTGACAAACTAAGCTTTAATATTAATGGCACAAAAAGGATAAAGAAACGTTTTTCCTGGCAGCAGAGCAGTTTTGCTTCTGTTGCTGCCTACCTGGGTGTGTGTGACTGTCCTTAGTCCTGTTTCATCTTACAGTATTCAAGCTTTGCCATTCCTGGAGTGTGGAATGGTGTCCCATCAAAAGACGTCTCCCTCTGGAGATGAGCTTACAGCTTGGATTTCACTGCTTCTAAGTCTTTGAGGCCTTGGTTGGGATTTTGCAAGTCGATGCAGACCAGTGGGTTTGTACTCTGCTGCTTTTTTTTGGTGGCCGCTGGTAACAAACTCAGAGTATCTAGCCATGGCAACATTTACTATGAAACTCTTTGGGAATGTTGCAATTCCCAAAAGTTTGTTGAGGGCTTTGTTGGTTTGTGTTGCCCGAAAGCTGATAATCATACGTACTGCAGGCTCAGAAACACTCAAGGAAGAAACAACAATGTTTTCCCCATTTGGAGGGGTAAGAGGGGACCCTGCCTTAGCATCAATTCTTTAACACATGGGATACTGGGCTCTCCTTCTTACAAACCCTTTAAATTTAGTTTCTGAAGGCTTCCTAGGTAAGGGACTAATTGAGATTTGGAATTAGTGTTGTGAAAAGGTCTGCTGGGCTGCTGAGGAGGACTGAGGTGCTGTGGCGTGAGCTCTGTGCCTGCAAACCGTGCCCCTCTGTATTTGGTTTGTTCACTGCTGCCTGCTGGGGTGGATTTGCAGCCCTAATAAGACAGCAAAGAGCATGAGAATGCAGAGACACAGCAACACAGCCTCCACAAAGGCTTTGAACCCTCCATCAGGAAACATGCACTTTGTTGGGATGCAATGCCCTGAGTCTGGCAGGACGCAAATGCGTTTGCTTTCCGAGTAATTTGCCCTAAAGACTTGGGACCATCTGGACGAACAACAGGGATATTGTTGAAAGGCTCTGGCAGAAAGCTGCTCCATTGCTCTCCCTCTCATGGCTACACAGAATGGTGCTTACCACAAGCAGCATTTTCCAGGAATGCCTGTTACTCAAGTTTGGCCACCCTTTCCCCCCAGTGGTGTCTTGTGTTTTCCAGTAAGTTATTTGAATATTAAATAGTTTGCTCTATCCAGGGATTTGTAGTTCCAGTTTATGTTGGAATCTTGGTTAGATGAACTTTGGTTGAGTCAAGCAATTTGGTGGGATTCCTTCTTGCAATCTTTTATTTTGATAACTAAACTAAGAAGTTCTGGCAGTGCGTACACACCTTACTACTGTCAAAGGATAATGCTTTGAAAGAGCTGAAGGAAATTGGTGACAGGTTATTATGGGCAAGTGAGCCTTGCACAAACATTCTGAAATAGTTGCCAAGTGCTGGCAAAAATGTCGAAAAGACAAAAGCAACAATTTAACTATTCTGTGCATGTGTCAATCCAGCATGTATCCATGCTTGCTACACATCAGAGCACCTGAGGTGCTGAGTGATCCATCCTGGAGCATTCATCAGCAAGGAAAAATTACAGAGCCCCTTAAAATCTCCTCCAGATAATTAACACAAAAGAGAACCCTGTGCTCGTCAATAACCCTTAATGGGGGGCTGGGGAGAGCTCGGTCTCTTGGATCGTAAATGGTGCTGCTGTGAAGGGGAACTGGGTGGGAATCGATAGGCTGCCATGGACAGCTGCCTGCTGATGTGTGCTGCTGTGGCCATGGATTGAAACCCCAAGGGGAAAAGAGTTGGCTGGTTCTTGCAATTCTTTGAGGACCTCTCTATTTCTGAGGAATTTGGGGCTGAAGTTTTCAGATATGTGCTCCACTCCACTGGGGTTGGATGTGCATGGTGGCATATTGCACAGCACTTTGATATCTACAGATGCTTTGTGCCTGCTGCCTCTGCTACCCCCAGCTGGTCCTGAAGCATTTGAAAGCTGCCAATTAATTCTCAACTGTCTTTTCCTTTTTGTTTTGTTTGGATTTGGATGGTGTGGTTTGGTTTGGTTTCAGTGTTTTTTAAGTTCTGCACTGAGCCTCTTCTGTGTAGTGGGTAGATTCCAACTTGTGATCCTGGAAATTGTTTTTTATCCTAATGGGTGCAGGTATGATAAGTAACTCCAGCCTAGAGGGAATGTTCTTGTTCTCGGTTTTGGTGGGATTGTTCTTATTTTCTTTTGTCTTTTTTTTTTTTTTGTTTTGGGCTGAAGTTTTAATCACAACTATTCTAGCAAAAATATTAACACCAATCCTAAACCAACTTGACAATAAAAATCCCAAACAAGACTAGACATGACATAGACAAGAGCAAAAGTGATCTAGCATCAGATATTGTCCTCTTTGGATACATTTAAGCTCATCTGAAATCATACCCGGGGGACATATCAATCCAAAGCAAGCTTGTCACTGTTATTGGCTACATAAACATGTAATACCATGTGAATCACAGGAATTAAATGGTCATGAAATCTGTGCTCATCCACTTTATCTTGGTGTGTAAATATCAAGTAGATGTTGAATAGTAGACTTGAATAAATCATATTTTTGAGTTAGGAGCTCAGAAGGCAATAGCAACATTCTCAAATTCAGTGCTTTATGTAAGCACTGTGAGACCGAGCAGAGTAGGGAAAAAAATCAAACCATTGAAAGGCATGCAACTGTGTAACTCAATAACCCGCGTGTGTAGGGCATTCCACTGAGTGGGACCTTAACTTTGCGAGCTGGGCCGGCCGGCTCCGTGCTGGAGAGCCGTCCCCCGGCCCACCCCACGCCATTGACATGCATAGCTGGCCTGGTAGGTGTAAAAATAGCCGGGCAGCGCCTGAATTGGAAATGGTCACCGACCGCTGCCCGCAGTTGCTGGGGTTTCGGGTTCTCCGGGACACGGGACGGCTCGGGGAAGGGAGCCCGGGAGCAGCGGCCAGGGAGCGGAGCACAGGCGGGACCCTCCTCCCGGCCGGTCACCTGTCCTTCGGGCACCCTCTGCGGTGCAAGGGCCGTCCCCCTGCTCGGAGGGAGCAGAAGAACTGATATGGGCAATGCACCGATTTGCCAGGCTTGTCATTCAGAGAAGGGCTTAAGGACACAAGGGAACATACAGGATTTGGATAAAACTCCTGATTATTATGGATACAACAGTGAAGAAAGTAAAGAGCCTGAAGCCCCGGTAAGTTTTGGCTGAGGAAAACAGGAACCACAGGGAAAAATTCAGATGAGGGTTGTGCATGATTTGCAAAGGATCTCTGCTCAGAACCTCACTGGATAGCTTGCAGTACTGAGGGATCTGATAAATATGTCCATGCTGAAGCTTTGCTTTGCTGCTCTGACTGTGATTAAAAAGCAGCTGTCGCTGAGCTGTGCAGTGGCTTCAAAGCGTTATCAGCTACCAGAAGGTTTAGGTATGTGAAGAGAGAACCCTGTGGGTGAAACAAGCCCTGCAATGAACGGGTGTTACCCAGCTATCCTGGTTTGCACAACTGCTAGGAATGATCCTGTATTGATCGTTCTCCAAACTTGAACTCAGTAGCTTACTTTTGAGCTGCTGTCTGCCCAGTACATGATATTGTTTTCTGTGTGCAGTTGAGACAGAGCCACACAGATCCTAATGCAGATGAGGGTTACAGTGAGTGGGACCAGGCACGGGCAAGGGGGTCACGCTTATGGCAGTAATGCCAGCATTTCTGCTGCAAACCAGAAGAAAATCATTAAGATATGAGTACTTGTATAGTGTGTATGGCAAATGAAGTGCCTCTTCTCTCTTTTTTTCCTTTATTTACCTCATTCTGTTTGAGAAATTCATTAAGTGGTTATTTCCTTTGAAATTGGCAATGGAAGTGTCGTGTCAAAACTTCTGGCCGAACAGGAAGATCAGTAAACCTTCAGTGTCAGTATATCCAAATCTTATGTTCTCTGCAATTGATCTGTACTAAAATTGGTCTCTGTTTGACCTGATGCTTCGCACATGCCTCGATTGCTGCAGTGCAGCATCGAAGAGTAGGTGAGCTGAGTTCCAGCGTTTGTAGGGGAAGAGGAGACCTGAGGCACTCCCAGCAGCGGCTCACAAGGAGTTCTGCATTGTCCTACAAAACGCTTTTGATGCTATCTTGGCTTTCTGGTCAGACATTTTTTCAGCTGGATTTTTCTGACCAGTTTTGTGTTTTACTTCACTGATAACACAGCTGGACCCATTCTTCATAGAATCACAAAATGGTTTGGGTTTTAAGGGACCTTCAAGATCATCCAGTTCCAAACTCTCTGAAATAGAACTTTCTTCAAGCTAAAACATGAAAGTAACCTACTTCTTTGAGCATGCAGACAGGATTTTTTCTCCTACCAAGCAGTTTTTAGTTGAATTAACAAATAGTCTCCAGTGTTTGTGATGGGAAACACACAGGGGGAGGGACAGTGGGATTCCTTGGGCTGTGGGGGACGATGGGCCTGCTTCCATTGCCGAGGATGGTTTCACTGGATGTTAGAGGATCTCCCTGAAGCTGTTAGCAAAGGTATGGGAGCCCGTGTGACACACATAAGCAAAGTGAAACAGCTCTCTTGGCACATCCAGTCTCCAAGCTGCCCTTCGGCATAAGGTCAGGCCTCAGAGGAGGCAGGAGTAAGCGGCATGTGATCTTTGAGGTTTCTTTTCCTTTTTATTTTTCTGGATGCTTTTCATTCAGCCTACACAGCTTTTCATAGCTTGCAGAGATCAGGCACTTTGATAATGTCTTTGATGTGTTCAATCATAAGATGTTGGCTTTATATGACCCTGGTAGGGACTGGCCAAGTTTCTTTAGAATGTCTGTCTTGATTCAAATTTACAGTGCTTGGAGGATTACAAAGGAAAATTCCTGTATTTCCCTAAAAAGATTTGCGGTTGCTCATCATCCTTATGATTCCATACAAAAAAAGTTAAAAGAAAAAGGGGTGTCTCTATATTAGGAATGTCAGTGAAGTTTTGTTCTGCAGGGAGAAATTGTATATCTATTTTTCCCCCCAAACAGGAATATGGTATCCAGCACAGTACCCTGTTAGCTATTATACATTTCCTCTGCTTTTATGTAACTGTAGCCATGCTCCCTGTCTTGGCTCATTAAAAAGAGTTGCCACATCAAGCTGAATATGATGACTCCAGGAGTCTTGTAGCAGATACGAGGTTCAGAACAATTCAACTGACACTCAGCCGACTCAGATGGCAAAATTGCTTTGCTAATCTAATCTTTTCTAAACTAAGAATCAAGTGCAGTCTGCTGCTTCAGGACCAGGTATGTCAGTCTGCCTAGGACAGACTGCTCTCTGAGTTGCTGCACAGGATTGTCCCAGACTCCTACTGCAGCATTCGTAGGAGTATTTCCTCCCTGCTGAAGGCAGTGGATTTGGCAATGTGGACTTTTATGTCATTGTTGCTTTTCTGCAGGGGAAGGCAGGTGAAACTGGTTCCTCTGTCTGCTGGCCAGAGCTGAATTCTTTAAGATCTAGGCCCAGGATTACAAACTTCTTCATTTACTACTACTTTACTCCTTTTACCTTTCTGTACAAGATCTCTGCGATGAGTCTTGCTGAATTAGAAACTGCTGTAGCACCCACTGGTTTGCATCTCTTTCAGCCCATCTCAAAGCAGCACGAAATCATTTTTTCTGTTTTATGGAACCGGTACATTTGAATCAATGGGCGATCGGTTAATGGTGTTTGGGTGGGTAAAGCATTTTGACTCATTAGCATGGATGGTATTAGCACATTTCTTTTATTAGGAAATGTCACTTTGGCCATAGGGCGTGAAAAATTGAGAGCGATAGAATTATCTGTCAACGGTCCGTCATAAACTTCACTTACAGCCTGGATTTTTGTTAAGCCTGGTTATTATCCTGCTAGATAACGTTTGGAATGGCATCCTAATTCTTTCTAGAGGTGTTCTAGTATAATTATCTCTATTTAGGAACATCATCAGTAATGGAAACTTGCCATGGAAACCATTTAGATGCCTGCCAAGTTCTCCAGTTGTTACCAACACTTCAGTGTCTCAATATACAGTATCCAGAGGATCTTAAATATTTTTCCTTCCTTTAACGTTATTCAGTTCCCTTAGAGGAAATCTTGGTCCCATGTCAGTATTTAGAAGACTTCAGTTAATGTGTGTGTCAACTAGGAGAACCAAGACTAATCACATGGCTCTTCTAAACGTATCCCAAATCCTTACTGTTTTGGGGAATGACTAAATGATCCTGTCTCTCAAATTTCAGCACAAGAAGTGTTCCCACTAAACAATAGGATTATCTGTTTCTCCTTTTTAGAGTAATGAAGATTTTTCTAGTTTTTAGCATTAATCAAACTGTAAAAGTTTTCCTTCTTGAAACCCAAATCCTTTGGAGTTTGATTTGTTGCTTTTCAGGGTGGTTTGGCGCTTTTTTCCTCTTTATTCTTTTTTAAATACACAGATGATATTTCCCAGGTACATTTAAGAGTCTGTTTTTTAGACTCATGCCGATGATAATTCAGACACCCACACGTTGTTTCCAAGCTGGGATTTATACCAATAAGTTTGTTTTGGAGAAGATGAATAGCCCAAGGGAAGGACGGGGATTACACACGCCTGAAGTTCAGCTAGTACTGATGTGCTGTCCCTCATCAGAACCCCTATAACCGATGTTGTTTTATATTGTAAAATCAGTGTGGATTAAAATAACTTCTGTCATTTCAAGTACTGCCGTTGAAAGGGACATGCAGCTGGGGAAAATACTTTTATTCCATTCTTTTCCATAGAAAACTATGCGGTTTTGCCTCAGTTCTCACAAATCCGTCATTGACACAGTACAATCAACAGCCAGGCCGGTATGGCAAGTTAATGAGCGGAGTGGGAGGACTCCTACGGATGTCTGAAGCAGCTAAGGATCATAAAAGGTTTATAGAAGGCATTTGCTTCTTGGCTCAAGGAAAGGGTGATTTTACATTAATTTTCTCTTCCTCTTCTGCTTCTACTGTATTTGCCAATCTTGGCCCATATTCAGGAGCACGGTTAAGTTCGTGTTTAAACCCTCCCTTTAGGAAATAACTTAAATCTGTTTAGTTTGAGATCAATTAGACTTAAAGATGTGGTAAAAATGAAGCATAGTTTAAAGTGGTTTGCCAAAATATCCTTTTATTCGTCTGGTTAAAAACAAAGCCAAACTAATCAGGCATTTGTGCATTCCAGCAGAGAGAAAAAAGTGGCTGGGTGGTATCCTGCAAGCTCTGGAATTTCACGGAGTTGGCAAAAGAGTCAAAGGTGTCGAAATATAACAACCAGCCTAAAATTAAAGCCATTCCCTGTCAATAATTGAGAATTTTCCTATCAATATCAAAAGATGGAATCGCTGAAGCCTGGCTTTTCCATTAGCAAAAATTAGAAGTGTCCATCAGCATGAACAATTGTTCATTGTGTCTGTTTGGAGCAATCCTGGAGCGGGAAGTGGTGTTCAGGTAAGGCCGTTACCTGGGCAGTTTCCTCCTCTTTATATATTGCTCAAAAATATGTTTGTTGGGATAATGTAGCAGCAATAAAAAACTTCCTAAATTTCAAATGCAGCTTTCTGAGAACAGTCTCATAGAAAGATAGGAAACTACCACAGAACTGTTTTATGCAAATATTGAAATCACCAGAAGTTAATCAAAGTATGTTGGACTTACAGTACATTTTTTATTTATAGTGTGCATAAATCATAAATCACTTAACCTAGTTTATTTTCTGAGCTTCTTTTTTGCCACAGTTCTTTCCATATTCCGTCATACTAATGAAATTCATTTCTTGAGGACACTCTAAATCTTGAATCTTGCTGCATGCTGTAGCTCCTTTGGGTTGCAGCCTCTTTGTCTGACACAAGAAAGCTTTTACCAGTATGTATAATAAATGCAAACAACATTACCCTTCCCACCTGCTCTGGCAGTGCATAATTTGGGCTCCTACATGTCCCTTAGCAGAGTTAATGAGAGAATATTCATTCTGAGGAGCACAGTATATACAGAAAGTGTCACATTGGAATCTGGTCAATGCTGTCCTGGGTTTCTGGGTCAGGGAATAATTGTCTGTGTTTTAAGATGTTTTGATTTGAAATCAAAATTAAAAGGATTGTTTTAATCCTGGGTCATATGCAGGGTACAGTACAAAAGCTTTTTCTCTTCTTGTACCTGTTTCACAATCTTGTTATTATAAAATATTTTTTGCTGAAAATATCAACAGTCTTCATGCCAAAGTGTGGGCCCACGTCCACAATGTCTGCAACAGCGTGGTGAGGGCAACTCCAGCCAGAGCTCTAGCTCGATGCCAGAAAAAGTGGTGCCAGCTTTTCCATATCCTTCATGATGTTCTACCATTAACTGGCCCAAGTACTTGAAGCACCTTAAATTATCCACATTCGTAATACATACTTTAAAGAATATTTTTATTTTTCTGATTTATAACCATCAATATCAACCTAGAGAGACAGACCTTTGGCATTTAATAATAATTACTTACTAGATGCTATTACCTCCATCTTGGCAGAGAATATTTAACTCTCTAGTGATCTCTTACCTCTGAAAGCTTATCTTCCTCTTCACATCTCAGAAATGCTGGGGTTCTTCTTGTCTTAACAAATACTAGTTTATTGGAAGGTCAGTTGTGTCTTTTTCCTGGATAAGAACTTGCTCTAGATTATGAGAACACGATGTTTGTTTAGTGGAAGCTGCTATTTCAGAATTGTGGGCTTTTAAGTTCAACTATTCATGAACAAATTCTACACAACCAAAGGTACACAGCAGGATGAATCTGATCTGAAATGCCTGTACATGGTTGAATGGGAAAAGCTGAGTGATAAAAATACTTGTCTTGATATTGAAATAAGAAAATTGGGCCCATTGTTCTTCCAGGAATTTAGATACTGAAATTTCTTTAGGATCTGTGATTTGATCTGTCTTCCTTCATCGCTTCCACTAAATGAATGGGATGAAAACATACATTTTTATGGGCAAAGGAAGTGGCTTTGAAAGCAAAGCACTGTTGTATTTCTTTTCTTTCAGAAGATTAATGTTATTTCATTAAGGGCTGGGAAAATATGTTTCCATTATAGCTGTTATTATCTCATTTAAGTCATTTATCAGTGTTAGATTACTGAGCCTGTGCCATTGCAAGTGGAATATTTAGCTCTCATTATGGCATGTATATCAGAACTGCAGGCTCAGACTCTGCTCTGGGAGTTTAATTAAAAGCAAAAAAGATAAAAAAACTTCGCCTCTTTGCAGTAACTGCTGCGTCTTCTAACCTGATGCCCTTTGGAGATCAGCAGCACTTCCAGCTCAATAAAAAAAAAAAATTCAGTGTACAGTAGCTAAAATGTGAGCCACTGATAAACTTGCTGGCAAGTTTTACAGAAAGCATTCCACGAGGAGAAGCGTTATATTTGAATTCCCATCTTTTACATCTGAGTGCTGGTATGGAAGTAGATTCCTTAATGGGCACAAATCCGTATGTGACAAGTGAGTTGGGTAATGGCAGCACCTGGTCGGTGCCACTTTTAGAGTTGCACCCAATTAAATGATGGCTGGTTGGAACAGATGGTTCCTGAAATCAGAGAATAACCAAACCAACTGGGACAAAATTTAGTGCTTGTCTCAAGGGTAGGAGTTTAAACTGACACTTTAGAAAGTAGAGAATAATAATAAAAAAACGTATGTGTTCACATACCTTGTTTTGTTTTCTTTTTTCCCCTTTGCATCTTTAAGTACTGAATAACATCAAGAAACCACAAGAACTGGAGTTTAGAAGGCACAGCGTTCCTTCTGCCATGAGCTGAATCCTCAACTCCAGGCATTCCGTGAATATATTAACATGATGAGCCACCAGTCAATTAGGAGCTTCTTAATGAAGAAGAGTTCACAAGCTATCAGCATTTTGCTAATTATAGAAACAGCTGTTGGACAAACAGTGCCTCACAACTCTGGAGTTTGTAAATGGCATTAACACTGCCACCTACCCCTGCCATATCGACTAATTGTGGCTTAATGCTGCCTTTACCTGCAGTGATAACACAGGATTCACTTTAACAGCAAAGGGTTTTTAAGCCATAATGATTTGAGTTTTTTGGTTTATGTAAAGCAAGTTTTTCTCATGTTCTGATCAGGGACAATATCTTCAAAAGTTACAGTTAAATAATTTTTTCTCTGTAAAATCAAAGTGGTACATCTCCAAGTCCATGCTCAAAAAGTAAGTCTGAACGGGTTATGACCGCTCAGATACACATTGTAATACACAAACAAACCAAATAGGTTAAATTAAGGTATAAACATACTACTTGGTTATTAGGCTTGAGTTTGGAATTCTTTTTGTCAGCATTCCATTAACAAACTGTATTTAGTAGATGAGAAATATTTAGGAGCTGGACTGTGTTCTCTCACAGACATAGTTGTGATTTTGGACAGACTGGGGTCATTCAACTTATTTGGAGAGGAAAAACCCCAAATCCAACTTGCAGGAACAGTTTTTCTACAGACACAATTTAAAACAAATATTTGGGTGGTTTGGAGAATGTTATGATGACAGTTATCCTTTGAAAACTGAAGCCTTCTACCCCTCCAGTCATTCCTTCTTATGCATGAAGCTGGTTTTAACAAGCAAATTTGAATATTTGGAGAAATATTTATAGGTTTGGTGCAGCATATGATTTCAAGATTTATTTTTGCACTTCTCTGTAAAATGTCTTTGAGAAACAGGCATGTGCTGTGTGCAGTAAGTGATGTGGTACATAATGGAACAGGAAGGGCAACTAGAGCGGGGACTGAGGAACTAGAAGGGAAAGCCTGACTATTTGATTAAAATACTAATTTCCATATATGATTTAATTACTGAGATTTCCTGAGATATATGTTTTAAATTCAGGTTAAGTTGCAGCACTGTAATTAGCAAGAAAGAAGTACAATCCACAGTCACATGTTCATACAGTTACTTGATCATTTCTTGTATTTTCTTATACAATATCTGACAGCTAGGTACTTCTGAAGAAATGTTTGTTTTCATGCTGCAAGTGTACTTAAGCTTTTATTATTTTTTCACATTGTAGTTTATTTGTTCCTAGTGGTTTGAAAATTCTTATTTCTAGCTGTAGTTATCTATCCTCAGTCAAAAATTGATACGAAAAGTTAGAAGTTAAGAGATCTTTACAAAGTCCAACAACACCAAATATTCCTCAAAAGTCATAGCACAGTTTAGGAACAAACCTTCAACATCTTTCAGTCTCATTCCCCTGCCACGGGCAGGGAGACCTTCCACTATCCCAGGTTGCTCCAAGCCCTGTCCAACCTGGCTTTGCACATTTCCAGGGATGGGGCAGCCACAGCTTCCCTAGGCAACTTGTGCCTGGGCCTCAGCAGCCTCACAGGGAACAATTTCTTCTGTTATCTAATGTAAATTTACCTTTATATCCATATAATGTACTAAAATTGCATTGCAAACACAATTTTTTTCAAAAAGTGATTATTGAGGACTTGTAGTGCTCTGTCACTGCCTATGTATTCAAGCAGTGCCTTAGAAAAAGCTGTGGTTAAATCCACAGATAGTGAATTCATCCCATCTTATAAAATACCAGCTCAGTATTTTCTAATCTCTCATACCATATTCTTTTATCGCATTTATAATGTATTGATTTGATTGCCTGACCTGAGTGGCTGCTTGGACACAACGTGAGCCTTAATACTGCCTGACTGAGCAGAGGGCGGTGGGCAGAGCTGCCAGCTGAGACTTTGCAAGTTAACACATCAGCTTTGGGGCTTGCCAAATTAGAGGGTTCTCATGTTCTCGTGCTCACATAGTGCTGCTTAAGGCAAACTCTTCTCCCATAAACGTTTCCTTTCCTCACTGGTAGAGTGTTTGCTTTTGAGCACGATCTGCTTACATGTGTAAAACTCCTAAGAAAACCCCTCAGGGGTGTGTGCTTAGGGAGAGGGGATGTGATAAATCCCATATGGTGCACAGGACTCTGGCTCTGTGGTTTTGTCTTCTTCCTTGTAAAGGAAGTGTCTTCAAATGACAGTTTGTTGACAGTTTGCCTTCACCAGTTGCCAAACGATAAAGACTGATACGGCGGTTTCTCTGCACTGAGAAATGCTGCGAGGGGCTCTGAGAAGCCCTGAGGGGCTCTAAAGGGCTGTGAGGAACCGTGAGGGGCTCTGAGGGCCGTGAGAGGCCCTGAGGGGCTCTAAAGGGCTGTGAGGGGCTTTCAAGGGCTGCAAGGGGCTCTAACGGGCCGTGACGGACTGTGAGGAACTCTAAAGGGCTGTGAGGGGTGCTGAGGGGGCTCCAAGGGCCATGAGGGGCTCTGAAGAGTTCTGAGGGCTGTGAGGAGCTCTAAAAGGCTGTGAGAGGCCATGAGGGGTGGTGAGGGGCATGAAGGGCTGTGAGAGGCTGTGAGGGGCCATGAGGGAGTGTGAGGGTCTTTGAGGGGCTGGGAGAGACTGTGAGGTACAGTGAGGGTCGTTGAGGGCCTCTGAGGGCCATGAGGAGCTCTAAAGGGTTGTGAAGGGCTGTGAGGGTCTTTGAGAGGCTGTGAGAGACTCTGAGGGGCCATGAGGGGCTCTGAGGGATTGTGAGGGGCTGCGAGTGGCATGAGGGGTTGTGAGAGGCTGTGAGGGGCTTTGAGAGGCTGTGAGGACTGTGAGAGCCTCTGAGGGGCTGTGAGGAGCTCTGAGGGCTGTGAGAGACTGTGAGGGTCCATGAAGGACCGTGAGGGGGTGTGAGGGGCTATGAAGGCCTGTGAGAGGCTGTGAGAGACTGTGAGGAACTCTGAGGGTAGTGAGGGCCTCTAAAAGGCTGTGAGAGGCTATGAGGGGGCTGTGAGGGGCTCTGAGTGGCATGAGGATCTCTGAGGGACTGTGAGGGACTTTGAGTGGCTCTGAGGGACTGTGTGGGACTGTGAGAAGCCGTGAGGGTCTCTGAGGGACTGTGAGGACCTCTGAGGGGCCGTGAGGGATTGTGAGGAGCTCTGAGGGGCCATGAGGAGCTCTGAGGGCCTTGAAGGGCTGTGAGAGGCTGTGAGGAGCAGTGAGGGGCTTTAAAGGGCTGTGAGAGTCTGTGAGATGCTCTGAGGGACTGTCAGGGGCTCTGAGGGGCCGTGAGGGTCTTTGAGGATCTATGAGGGGCCATGAGAATCTTTGAGGGGCTCTGAGGAGCTCTAATGGGCTGCAAGAGGCTGTGAGGGACTCTAAGTGGCATGAGGATCTCTGAGGGACTGTGAGGAACTTTAAATGGCTCTGAGGGACTGTGTGGGGCTGTGAGGTGCTCTAAAGGGCCATGAGGGGCTGTGAGGGACTGTGAGGACCTCTGAGGGGCCATGAGGGGCTGTGAGGGGCTGTGAGAAGCCGTGAGAGGCTCTGAGGGCCGAGATGGACTCTGAAGGGCTGTGAGGGGCTGCGAGAAGCTATGAGAGGCTCTGATGGACTGTGAGGGTGGTTGAGGCGCTCTGAGTGGCATTGAGGTGAGGGTCTGTGAGTGGCTCTGAGGGATATGAGGGACTGTCAGGGACTTTGAGTGGCTCTGAGGGACTGTCTGGGGCTGTGAGAGCATTTGAGGGGCCATGAGGGGCTCTGAGGGACTGTTAGGGACTTTGAGTGGCTCTGAGGGTGTTTGAGGGTCTATGAGGGGCCGTGAGACTCTTTGAGGGGCTGTAAGGGACTGTGAGGGGCTCAGAGTGGCATGAGGATCTGTGAGGGACTTTGAGGGGCTCTGAGGGGCTATGTGGGGCCGTGAGAGGCTCTGAGGAGCTCTAAAGGGCCATGAGGGGCTGTGAGAGTCTGTGAGGGGCTCTGAGGGCAGTGAGAGGCTCTAAAGGGCCATGAGGGGTTGTGAGGGACTTTGAGAGGCTCTGAGGGACTGTGTGGGGCCATGAGGGGCTGGGAGAAGCTGTGAGGGCCTCTGACAGACTGAGAGGGCTGTGTAGTACCTCTGAGGTGCTCTGAGGGCCGTGAGGGGCTGTGAGAGTCTGTGAGACACTGTGAGGGGGCTGAGAAGGCCTCTGAGAAGCTGTGAGGGACTATGAGGGGCTCTGAGTGGCATGAGGGGCTCTGAGGGACTGTGAGGGATGTTGAGTGCCTGTGAGGGTCTGTGAGGGACGTTGAGAGGCTCTGAGGGACTGTGAGGGTATTTGAGGAGCTCTGAGGTGCGATGAGAGGGTCTGAGGGGCTCTAAAGGGCCGTGAGTGGTTTTGGGGGGCTGTGAGGGTCTTTGAGGGGCTCTGAGGAGCTCTAATGTGCTGTGCGGGGCTCTGAGTGGCATGAGGATCTCTGAGGGACTGTGAGGGTCTTTGAGGGGCTCTGAGGGACTGTGAGGGACTTTGAGCGGCTCTGAGGGACTGTGTGAGGCTCTAAAGGGCCATGAGTGGCTGTGAGAAGCCATGAGGAGCTGTGAGGGGCTCTGAGGGCCGAGACGGACTCTAAAGGGCTGTGAGAGGCTCTGATGGACTGTGAGGGTGGTTGAGGGGCTCTGAGGGACTGTGAGGGGTTCTGGGTGGCATGAGGGACTGTGAGGAGCTGTGAGCGTCTTTGAGGGACTCTGAGGGTGTTTGAGGGGCTGTGAGGGGCTCTGAGGGCCGAGACGGGCTCTAAGGGGCTGTGAGTGGCTCTGATGGGCGGTGAGGGGGGTGGAGGGGCTCTGAGGGACTGTGAGAGGCCGTGAGGGGCTGTGAGGCTGTTTGAGGGGCTGTGAAGAGCTGTGATGGGCTATGAGGGGCTGTAAGAGGCTCTGAGGGCCTTGAGGGTCTATGAGGGGTTGTGAGGGCTGTGAGAGGCTCTGAGGGCCATGAGGAGCTCTGAAGACTGTGGGGGGCTGTATAAGAAAACATTTCAAGAGATTACGGAATCCATTGGAAAAGCCTACAGATCCGAATTCATTGTCTTCTGACACGGTAAGACTTCAGAAAATTGTTTACTGAGGGGGTTTTGTCAAAATGGATTTGCATTTGTAGTGTGCTAAAGTGAATAAATGTCTGCGACAGTGGTGCTGACAAAAATGCTTTTAAAAAACATTAAAAGTATGGGGAAAAGGACAAAGTAGTGACAACCTGCTGAAAAATTAGATTTGACAAAGTGGGAAAGAGAATAGATCTGAGTCCTCTCAACTTCTAAGGCTTCTAAGCCTCATAACATGATGCTGAATCTTTTAAATGTTCTGTGGAACCAGTTTCTGGTATTTGTATGGGAATTTATATATTAAGCCTATGAATTGCTGAATTACTCTTTATATAGACAAGAAGTTCCTATTCTGCATTATGATTGATATTCAGGTGTGTGGAAAGTGTTTTGAAGTGACTTGAAGTGATGTACACAGCAGTAATTTGATTATGAGGTTACAAAATGATGAATCGAGGAAATGAAAATCTACTTGGAAAGCACTCCTTATGTGTTCTTAGGCAGAAACAAATGGAATATAGTTGTGTGGGCTTAGCTACAATCTGAGCTTCCAGCAGTAATGGAGATGTCAGCATTTTTAGTCTTTTATGTTATTCTGCGTGAAAGAAAAACAAGCAATGATTGATTCATCCCTAAGAACCCAAAGTTGTAGGTGGTAATTTTTTGCATGATTCTTTCTTAACCTTTTATAAGTAAAAAGTTCACAATTGTAGTGTTGCTGTGGTAAATTATAGTTTTGGTAGTAAAGCATGAAAAAATGGGGGGAAAGAAGGTAAAATGTGTGTATTATTGAGGGCAAAGATGCTTTTCCCAACCAGAGTGTCCAGATTTACCCCTCATGCGCTCAGATATTTGTTCCTGGTTAATGTTTTTACCACGACGCTTCATTTTTTTCAAGGATATTTAAACTTCAAAACATAATTTGGTATCTTTATGAGCACATCCTCATCCCAGGAAAGGGTGCAGTGTCAACAGCTATCCTTTAGTCTTCAGAGGGTTTCAGGTCCCTGTCAAAATCCGCACTGGCATCAAACCTCGTCCAAATGCTCCTCTGACTGAGGCCTGCAGCTATCCAAAGGTTCTGTTACTGTAAATTCCTGTGTTACCTTCTTTTTCCCCCTGCTCCATGTATAGAAAGATGGTCTGTTTTCCTAACAGTAAAAGATGTGGAAAATGTGCTGAAGTTTTCTGAAAGGAATTTAAAAGAGAATATTTTTGTCTTGGCATGTAGCACAGTTGTAAGAAGGCTCATTTTGATGACACCCATCTGTTCCAGATTAAAATAGGTTGGAATTGGGGATTGTGAAGCGAGTTAGTACAGCATGATAAGCAGGATGACCAAAATAAATGCATTGAAGTGGATTGGGCAACTGAAATAAGTGGCTGGAAGTGGGAGGCTTGTAGGATATTCTCATGATGTGAAAGAGCGGCTCTGCCCGGCGTTTGTGACAGGGAGGCGGGATTAGCTGAGAACACGCTTGGGCCGGAGGCGTTCCAGGGGAACGGCGAGTCCCGGTCCAAGGGAGTGCGGGCCCTCCTCTACCTCTGGACTCACACCCCCGCAAACAGGCTCTCGGGCTTATTTACCTGCTCCTTGCAGTCACTCCCTCTCGGTTTATTCAACTGGGGCAGTTGTTGCTGTCTCTGTACGCGTTCCCAAATGCTTATTCTGTGTACTCCTTGCTTCTGTTGCACGACTTGAGTTTGTCTCCTGGTCTCAGGTACCTTCGTAGCCGATTTGCCTGTGTGGGGGAACATCCAAATCTGGACTGGTTTCAGACAGCCAATGTAATTTTGTATCACAGTCACAGACAAAGGCAAGAGGGCTGAGGTGTTCCACGCTCCCTTGCTTAACAGTACATCCCACAACCTGGCTGGAAAAGGAAAACATATTTTTATAGAATTTTTAAACCTTTTTTTAACGTGTGTGAGTGCAGGCAGTTTAGGGGTGGGAATGTTTACAGCGTGATCCTGGATTTAGATACTTAGCCCGGACAACTTCATCCGCTTTGTTCTAAGGTTAGCTACACCTGCAGTGCCGCCCACTTTGAGCATATGTATCTAAAAATAACATACCTAAATCTGTAAATAACGTCTATATAAATCTATAAATAACATACATAAATACATAAATATATATAAGATTATATAAAGAGATCATATATATATATCATTCCCCAGGAAACTATAGTTAGCAAGTTGATGCATTTATTTTTCTCTTGTTGACTATATCAGTTACTATGATTTATAGTTGATTTTTTTTTTTTAGTTCTTGCTAAATTTTGAATGTCAGCAATTATTGCTCTATTTTGCTCACTCTGACAGGTCTGCTGTTCTTTTGTGCTATTATTGCTTAATTTAAATATGCTAATTAATGCAGATATAATTCAAACGCAGTTATTTCACAGTTTTATACTCCTGCAGCATAAAATGTGGAAACCTTTCACCACTGACGAAGTTCCGCTGTGGTTTAAGCATAGACTAATTGGAGATTTTTTTTTCTTCTGTTTTTACAGTCTGACAGCAATGCAAGCTTTCTCCGAGCTGCCAGAGCTGGCAATTTGGACAAAGTTGTCGAATACCTGAAAAGTGGAATAGACATTAACACCTGTAATCAGGTAAGATATTTGAAGGACAGAAGTTTGCAAGAGGGAATTGCGAGAAACCTGGGCTCCGTACAAGTGCTTTCTATCTCTGTAGCACATTGAATGTGGCCTGCTCAGCCCGTGGATTTTCCTTAGCCATCTCACGTGAAGCACCTGATCCCTGAGAGCTCAGGTGTGGGAGTCTGAGGGTTCCCTTGCTATTTTTGTGAGATCTCAGGGGCTAGGTAAGCACTTGAGTGGGTGTAGTTGTCACTGCCCAGATAATTCGTGTCCAAGCAGATTAAAATCTTGGCACTGACCTGCATTGGCAGTGCAGTTCTGGTTACTCTCAGGTAGCTACAGGGGTAGCCATGAGCTTGCATCTTGTTTCACGAAACTAAATGTGTTTTTATCACTGGTCAATAATATCTATAACATGACATAAAAGGTATTTAAATGTTGTTGTTAGCATACTGTCTCCCCTTTCAGGAAAGTTATTACTGCTGTAAAAATACACTGTTAAAGTTTCACCATTGATGTGACTGTAATGTGATAGAATGTTTTGGCTTGACTCTTTTGTAGGTCTGTCATATAAATCCAATTACTTTGGCTTCATAGCTTAGGGACCTACATTTGCAACATTTATTTAAGTGACTAGAACCATCAAATGTAATAAGACTGTAACTGTGACTTAAAATAAATATGCAAATAAGTGTCTGCATCAGTTCTGAGAAGTGTCTTGGTTTCCTAGTGAAATCACTGCACTTTCTTTGATGGGGAATTTGATGGCTTAGGCTTTATGGTGCCCAGCTTTCCCCTAACTCTTAGCCAGATTTAATCAGAGTGACCACTAACTGGACAATGGCTATGCCATTTGGAAGAAAACACTAGAATTGTGACTGCTATTTCTTTTGGGAAAAAAAAAAGAGTAAATGAGTGAATAAGGAATGAAATTATCTAAAATATTTGGCACCATAACCTTCCCTGCTGAAGGAAAGCTGCAGATGATTAAAGTAGGCATGTGTCAAATGGAAGCTGGGGCACAGGAGTGAGAGCAGATCTGTTGGCTGTGCCAAGGAATTTAATGATGAGGAGGTTAAGAGCTGGGGCTTTTCATGTTCTGCTTATTGAAAACCTACAGAAAGGTTCTTGTCTTACTGTCTAGGAGAAGGTTTCCTTTACAAGACTTAATGTCACGGAAAAACTTCCCGAGTTGTATGGGACACGACTTGGCAAACTTCAAGTTGCCCAGTTAGGAGAGAGTAGAGCTAGACTCAAGCTCTTGTGTTCAAACAGATGCAGCAAGTTTTCCATCTTTATTGTAAGCACCAATATTAACAAAGGGATTCACCCCCAGGACAGAGCACAGTTAATATGATAATTACTTAGGAACATTACAAGGTTTTTTCCCAGTGTTCATATCCTCTTGCTGGTTATGAGAGGAATATGACAAAGGTTGCTGCAGGTTTATCTTCTGTGGGAAGCGCTTCCCACCTGCAGCTGGTGACAAAGCTCCTCTTGCACTGTGTAGGTGAGATCAAAGCTTTCACCATCCACTGACCACAACCAAGCCCTTCAGCTTCTGGCAGACTCCAATTCTGGTGCCAGATGAAATTGCTTACAGAGGTTTTTGATAACTAAGACCCGCAGTGCTTCCACTGAGTAAGCATCACTGGTGTATTGTAAAGGGAGTGGGAGCAGACTTCCTCTGCTAGAGGTCAGGGAATATTGAGTAAGCCATGGCAGCTGCTACTGCAGCCTTCAAGTTATTCCTCCTCCTCCTTCTCCTCCTCAGGGTTTGCCAGGGGTGTCCGTGTCATCATGTTCCAGCTGTCTAAGGGGAGAAGCAAACACAGTCTGTGCAGAATGCAGGGGTTTATTTTATTTTTAAGAGTGAGATCTCAATCTCTTTTAAAAACGAAGCCTTGTATGTGCAGGGTATTTTTTCCTCAGTAAAATGCTATTTTTAGACTAGATCCCATCTGAGAAAACTATACATAATGTTAAATATAAGCTTTCCTGAATGGAGAGAACACCAGGAGATTCTTTCATCAGTTTCAATGTTTTTTTTCTCAGATCCTGAGTTTTCAGAGGGATATGTCTTTATAGATAATCAAAGTATTTTCCCAATGTAACTGTTGCCAAAATATGGTGGAGCTTAATGTTTCTGGATCTACTGAACACAGAGAGTAGTTAATAATATGGTTATATAGTTAATAATTAGATATTACTTAAATATGCTATGTTTAATGCTACCTTCGTAACAAGTTCACTTATTATGGCATTGCTTACTTTCAACTGAATTCAAGCACTGTCATCTATTCTGAAAATCATAAATCAATTCTGTTTATTTCTGGAGAGAGTTAGGAATGCCAGGGGACAAAATTCCCCTCTTTTAAGAAGAGTCTCTTAAAAAAATCCAATTCTTGGTGTTTTATAGGATGGATAACCAATAGTCATTGGAAATCTCTGTTTCCTTTAAAGCTACTTTTCCTATGCTACAAATGTAATTTTTAGGACGAGGTTATTATTTGTAGTTAATGTAGCAAGAGAAACCGACTTGCTTCTGCATCACATTCAAAATGTTGATTAGAAAAATGAACTTAAAACTTAGACTGTGCATTTGTGCAGCCCAAGGTTCCAGCAGGAGTTAGACCCCAAAGTCTGACCATTCTGAGAGTTCATCAGCTGCCTGCTGAGTTTTGAAACTGAATTAGTGATGCAAAGGCAACATAGAGTAACACTGCTCCATCTCGTCTTTGGAGACCTGTCGGTTTTCAGGGTGATGTCTTGGAAGGAAAAATGCAATGGGTGTTGGCATTTGCTTTGGAAAAGTCTTCTGCGTTGCTCTGCCAAGTCTAATGCCTTGAATAAAATGGGGTTCAAGTGTTAGGTAGTTTTGGGGGCCTCCAGCTCCAAGGCTTTTTGAATTTCTGTCAGTTTGGCTTTTGCTCTCATTTTGTTGGCTTCCTTTTAATTCGGTTGGTCTCTATTCCTTCAGTGACGGCGAGACAGAGCCCAGCTGTTAATTACTCCTCCCTCCAAATGGAAAGGCACTGCCTCTCCCAGCAGTGCCAGCTATAGTCTGAGGGAGCACTGTAGCATAATGAGGTCGGCAGCACCACATTTGATGTCACTCCGTAGGTTAATTCAGTTTCTTGACTTGCTAGGGTATAAAGCAACATAAAGGGAGAATTTTCATAACCTGATAATATTTTTCCTTTTTTCCCACCGTCCACTTAATTTCTTTGTGATATTTTTAGGAAAAACTTCCACAAACCTTTGGACTTTAGAAAGCTATGCCCAGCTCTCTAATGTGCCCTTTCCCAAATCTTTCTTGAAAAGAGGTTGCCACATGTGCTTTTTACTTCCCCGAGAGATTTATTCAGAGGAGAGACTTTGCAGAGCCATCTATTTAAGAGAGAAAAGTATTTGAGTTTAACAAAGAGTATGGTACTGCTTTTTATTTTCTGCCTCTGCTGGCAAAAGGAGTTAGCACCACCGTACAGAGTTAGTCACAAAAGCTTTTTAATTTTCATTGTGTTTTGAAGTTGAGCTTTGCTATTGGGCTGTTATCATAGAATTTTTTCCCCGCTTCATTCAAACGCTTTCTTTTCCCCATCTCTACATGTTAAGTTCTTTATCATCCTCGCTAAGTCTCACCAACAGAAGGTGAGTTGAGCTTTCTAGGACTGACAGGTTATTGTCTATACCTGTCACTTAGAGCTGAGCTTAGAGGGAAGGGTGTAAAAGCCCACAGAGCGCTGACTTGGCTGATTTAAAACGTCCTTTGAACTACAGGTTGATCTGATGCTCTGCCAGGACGCTGCTTTTCCATGGTGTCGGTTTGCTTTGGCATAGTAGGGTTTAGGCGGGAATAGGAGAAGCTGTTGGATCTGGGTGGTGTCCCAGAAGGAGCAAATGGCACAGCAGGATGGATGCTGAACCAGGCAGTGATGAAAGAGCTTCCATTGCATGAGGATAACTCCATTAGGCAGCTAAATACAAAGGCAGAGGTAGCAGGGAATTTTTTGGGGTGATTTCCAGACAAGAACAGTGACAGTGCTTGTCTTATGGCAAATAAGTGACTGACTTTGGACTGACTTAAAAAAGGCTGGTGATTTTTAGGATGTCCAGGAAATCCCTGGACTTTTCCAGTGTGGTGAAAATACCTAGGGTGGCACTAAGGAAGTGCCATGCGCAGTCAGTCGTATGTGCGCGTTTGTAGCACTCCATGAGATAGAAGGCACTGACATCTCCACCTCAGGGGCAGAGGAGAAAGAGAATTGAAGGAATCAGGCACTGCAGGGAAACACTTGGAAACAAGAACCAGCTTGGAAGACTTAGTGTTATGTTATCTTATGAGAGTTAAAATTACCAAGGAATCTCCAAAGGAACAGCAGTTATGGCATATGCAGGCTTTGTCCTTATGCAGCACAATTTTGCCTAGCAGACAACTAATTTCACCCTCCCCAACTTTTTGGTGGGCACAGGGGAGAAAAAGGGACATGTCAGAAACCTTTGTTGTTCTGAACTACAAAAATCCAGTTGACAGGAACGGAGGAGTTGCATTGATTAAATCTGAGATTCCATCATCAAAAGTAGCGGGGATCAGCCACGTGGGCTGGGAAATAATGGCAGCGTTGGTTCTGATTAGGGAGAAACAGAACAAAAGTTGCTTTAAGGCTTCAGTTGTGCTGGCCCTCGGCATTTCAAGTGCAGGGCTTGCTGCTGCTACTGCTTAGCCCAGCTTGCTTTATTTAAGGAATTATGGAATTTGAGTGTCTATAGTACTATTTGTAAGCTAGAGTTTCTTCCTGTAAGCTTTTTACTGGACCTCAACTATTCATTTTGCTCATGTTTTAATGAATTAAAAAGAAGTCCTGTGTTGCAAAGATGCTCAATCTATGCAGCAATATTAACTTTTGGGTGCTTAATGTGGAGTCAGCAGGTATGTATCTCAGAGGTAGGAATACAAGTATTTTAAGAGATTAAACACTGGGACAAGCCTTGCTCTCTCCTTATTTTGGCACCTGATAAACTAAAACAGAGGCTTATCGTCATCCTTTTGTGTTCAGAGATGTTTATGGGTCATGAATTTTGCAGTTTCTCTGCTATTTGTTCCCACTTCATTACTTCAGTTTGTTCCCAAAGAATGAAGAGGGTTAATAGCACGTCACAGCAATGCACCAGCTGTGTACACTGAGAGGAGGACAAGCTGCCCTTCAGATTCCCATGGAAAATGTTGATGACAGAATCTGCGAGATGAGGTTCGAGAACAGGTTTTTGTTCTTGAATGGTGAGGAGAACACTCTGTGTTTCCCCACAAAATACTATTTCAAAGCTCTCAGCCACTTTAGGTGGTAATTATGGTTAGCTGATACTCAGCTGAGATGAAAAACCAAGAAAGATCAGAGCTTTCTGAAATACGTTCAGCCTGCAAAATATTCCCTGACATGTGCAGTAGTCCTTATCCTGGTGATTACGGTCAACCTCACCACATATTTTTGGCTAAGGATTTATCCTTGACCAGGGCATGGCACTACTGCTACCCCTGGGCTCTGCAGCTCCGTAGTAGGAGTGTTTCCCCTGGAATAAGGATGTTCTGGCTGCTGTAGCTTTTCCCACATAATGGGGTTTGAAACCACATTTCTCATTAACATTTCCTAACTACCAGGCTGCAGAAGGGTGTTCCTCTGCTTTTGGCAGCCTGTGACTGTGGCCTTCCTTTAGTTCCTTTGCTTTTCTCATAGTTCTGCTTCTGAATTTGACCACACAATCTGCCTGTGCTGCTTACATGGATGTGGAATTAAATGGAGTTAGTGCAGAAATGCATTTGGGTTGCTGTGTCTGAAGCCATTGGACCCACTCCCATCGAATGCCTCTTGTGAAGTGCTAAGTGCTTTAAAATCCCGCTGGGAATTACAGGCTTGAACTGCCTCTGTGAACGGACAGATAAAAGCCAGAGAGGTGCTTGTTTATTTCACAATTGGAATGGCTCTGAACTGCTCAAAGACAAGGAAAGTGATAAAAGTTACCCAGTGCTGAATTTGCAAATACCTGAGTATTGCTCCTGATGCCTGCAATATGGAAACCAGGAGAATGCTGGAGGGAATGACAGTATTTGTTGCTGTCATCTGCCTGATGAAGCATGAAAAATACCTTAGGATTGTGCAAAACAGGTTGGCAATTCAGCTACAATAGACTGCAATTTTATTTTTTTCCCCTTGGGTGGAATGGGGATACCAGGAAGAAGGAGATCAAGTTTCCATGGCAGGAATTTATGTGAGACAAAGTATCCCGTTCCTGTTTAGTGTGGAGAGGATTTAGATGCTGACTTTCATAGGTTATCTTTTCAACAATCTTAGCTTTTTTTAAATTAATTTTCTTTTCTTTTTTGACTGAGGTTGCAAAACTTCAAAGTTTAGAGAAGACTTGTTCACCAGACACCAGCAGACGAACCAGATCAAGGGTCAGTTTGCAAGTCAAAAGTGATCGACAACCATTTTGGCCTATTTGTGCTTTTGGGTTTCTCTTGGATACTAGTTATCCCAGAGGAGAGACCAGGGTTCAGGGTGGCTACGTCAGCATGGAATAACCCTGACTGAGTAGACATATCCTGTGTAAATTTGGCTAAGTCCTGTGATTCCTCAGTATTGATAAAACCTCAGCAGGGCCTGATAAGGTTACAGTGAAGCGAGGCAGAAATACACTTATATTTTGAAATACTGGACTCTACCAAGATGCCCAAGGTAGTAGTCTATGAAAATGGGAAGCTGTTAGAAAATAAGGAATCTTTTCTGGATACTCACAAAATACCATTTGTTTTGATGTATTTGTTACTATGAGAAAAATGTTGTCGGAGAAGTTTGTCCCACAGAGCCTCAGCTTAAATAGCCATGTCCAAAGTATCTGACTTATGCAGACAGTCAGCTAAGAGATGTAACAGTATTCCAGCTCCTAATCTTCTCCTTATCCCAGGGTGAGGTGGGAATGTGTATCTGATATTTGTAATGGAGCTGGCCCTTGTGCTTACAGAATGGGCTCAATGCTCTGCACCTGGCAGCCAAAGAAGGCCACGTGGGACTGGTACAGGAACTGCTGGAAAGAGGCTCGGCTGTGGATTCTGCCACTAAGGTAATTTATGCATGTCTCTAAGTTTATTCAATACACACGAGAAATATTGAAAAAAACCCAAAAAGTAATAAATAAGAGAATAAGGTAAATACCGCACTGATATTTAAACTGTTATTTCTGTTATGGCCTGGCAATTGTCTTTGCTGAAGCTCATTGGTAGTAAACGAAGAGTAAAATATAATTTGTACTATAATACAGGGGAAGCATTAGAAGTTTTTAGCAATGCCAGATTTTCCTTATTTCCAGTGACAGAGCCTCCTTATTTTAGGGAGAATTAGTCTAGCTCCAAGTAGCAGATTCTTTCAAATCTGTGGAAATCAGTAATTGACTTTATCATATCCAGACTGTCTTCACCCATGGGCACAATGGAAGAAACACTTGTGGGATAAGCTGTTTGTCCTTCAGCCTTTTCGCAGGCAGACACATGCACGTGATTGCTATAAAAAACTGCTGATTGAAATGATTCCTGAAGAAGGGTAATAATAACTTGCATTTTCCCCCTACCTCTAACAGAAAGGGAATACAGCCCTGCACATTGCATCCTTGGCAGGACAAGCTGAAGTTGTCAAAGTTCTGGTGAAGGAAGGAGCCAATATTAATGCACAATCTCAGGTATGATGCTGTTTTTCCTTCTCCCTTCTAAAAGTTATCTGGTGAGATTTTATAAGATTTGAGATATCAGACCCTGCTTCTAAACATCTGAGCCTGACAAATCAAGCAAATTGAGGCATTCTCTCATAAGTAGAATAAAAGTAAATTCTGAATCGAAGTCATTATATGCTCATTGTGTGATACAGGAACTTGTATTGTTGGTGATTGAAAAATTTCTGAAACAATTAATTGAAGCACGCTAGGAATGCCTAAAAGATTTTAAAGTGTATAAATATTATATTTGAGTAGAATTTGGTGAGCAGCAATGAAGGTAATTTCTCAAGGGCTTAATTTGTACAATTGCTTTTTGTGGTTATTTGTTGGCTAAAAGTTTGCAGATAACTTACTCCAGGCTTCCAAATGCCTTCCTTATGTGATCAGAAAGAATTTCAATCCAAAGTTTGCGATGTAGATTTGAACTGGGGAAAATCACCTTGTCCTGGCAGGGAAACCAACTGTAAAAACTGCCCTCTTATTTCCACTGACATGAAACTTGTCTGATCTTTCAAAACACACCAGAGGACAAGATTATGTCCCCTACCCATGAATTCCTTTGATTAGGATTAAGAACCATTTATCAAATAAATAATTTGATTAATATTTGTAAATACTGCCTTAATTATAGCAACTGTCTGTAGCTATAAGGGGCTGAACAGATGGTATAGATGAGAAAGAAACCGCATCTTTCTGAAGCACCTGGCTGATGACATCCTCAAAAAAAATTAAATTTTCCTAGCACTAGCTCCACATCTTGCTTGCCCAGACCTGGGAAACTGGGACCTGGAGGGTTTCCTGTTGTTTGATGTTACAAATGCACCGTGGACAGGGTAAGGTGAGTAGAGAGTGGGAGATGAATAAATGGCTTTACAAAACGAATGTTTGTCTGTACCTTTAGCACATTTTAAGACAAGAGAAAGAAATTGAAAAAAACTTTAAGTTGTCTGACTCCAAGATTTAAAAAGTATATTCTTTATTGTGCTTTTTGCCCCAAAACGACTGAACAGCTCTCTCAGGACAGCTGATGGTCACTTGCTCCCCATGCTCTATTCCCATTAAAGATAAGAAACGTAATTCCTTTGTTCAAAAATTTAGCAAACTCCTTTCATAATGGACAAGCTGAGTGATTTCTTCATACATTTATCAGCCTTTTCGTGTGTATTAGAACATAAAAAAAGTCTTTAATGTTTTGAGTATGATAAGAGAAATAATTGTTAAAAATAACACTTTCTTGAAGCATTCCTCAAAGAGGCTTTTCCTTACACTGAAAAAATAAATGAGGTTTTCTAAATTGAAAAAAAAGAAAATCCAATTAGAATTGGAAAATGTTTTCACAGGTATTACTTTATATAGTATTCTAGTTTTAAAGACGTTTATTGTTAGCACTGGATGCTTTGTGTAATGTACAGAGAGCTGTTAACAGGCATTTGCTACTTGACTTAAGTGAGTTAATCTGGTGGAGGACATTTTCCCCCTTACTGCTCACTGGTTGCCTCTGGGCAGGATGGATTGGAACTGCTGGGATACAGACGTCCTGCATTTGTGCCTTGTTGTCTTAATTAAACAAGTCCTGTTGACTTGACCGGGAGCATGAGTCCTTAATGTGGTGTCATCCAGCTTTGAGGCCTAGGGGTTCTGTCTTTCTGGCCTGCTGTGCTTTTCCAGAAGAGATGGATAAGATGGGTAATAGCTGCTTCACGCAGGAGATGTTCAGAGGTTCTTGCTGCCACTGCCAAGGGAGACATTCCAGTGGAAGGTGTCCCTTAATTATAAAGTAACTTTTTTATGCTCCATGAATGGAATGAAGCTGATGAATGCTGCCTTTCTGCTCGAGGTTGCGTTGACGTGTCAAGAATCACGTCATAGAAAATAAATGTTAGAAAATAACAGAAACTCCGAAATCAATAAAGAATAGACACGTGGTTTATGATGACAGATGAAGAAAGGTTCAAACATACCTAACTACAACTGGTCAAAAAATAAAAATATGAAGGTAGGTAGGAAAAAAGGAAAAAGAATGACTGAACAGAACATGTTTGAGTTCTCAAAAACAAAGGGTTTCTTGCCTTGAAACATGCCACTGATGACAAAAAGAAGAAAAATATTGTATCAGGAGAGAGCTTAATTGAGAAAGTGAGAAATGAGCAAAATAACAAAGGTAAAATGGAATACAAAAGTGAGAAATTATAACTGAAACGCTCAACTTCTCATTTTTGTATTTTCCCCCAATTCCATTTTTAAGAATAGGTGCTGTATTGTCACCCTTAAGTCTTTTAGGAGCAGTTGTTGCTATTGAAGGCGTATTGCATCTTCTCCTTGGTATCTCTGTTATTTCACACTTTATTTTTTTTAGGCCTCTGTGAAATGCTATTTGCTGGTAGTGATTTAGTGCCAGGAGAGTTACTCTGGTTGCTCCATCTCTACCTCTTTGAAATATTCGGTATCTGTCAAGGCTATTCTCATTTTCAGTGATGACAATTTCTCATAGTGACAGAATTTCTTCTCTGATGGTGAACTCATAGATAAAGGACTAGTTGCAACTCCAGCTTATTCGGTTTATTGTTTTTCCTTTCATTTTCTCCATTAAATTGCATAAAAACCCTGGCCTTTATCAAAACTTACAAGCAATGACATCTGAAACACCACACTCATTTTCCAGTTCCTTGCAACAGCAAAATAACAGAATTATCTCAGGAAATGCTATTAAACCCACTGTAACCACTGGGATTACAAACCCCATCTGTGCTATCTGAGGCTGTTAAGCATTCTGGCCTCTGATTTTATAGATTTTGGGTTTCTATTAGGTTAGTTTGCTTTGCCCTTCAGTTTCATGTTGGTCTTCAGAGCTGTTATTTTGTTCATCTTCCTCTTTTAAAAAATCTGTTCCTTTTGAGCTAACATGTCATCATTGCTATTTTTGGAAAAGTAATTTCTATTTTGATACAAAGTCTAATTGCACAGTGATTACTAATTGAGTGACTGCACTTCGAGTTGCGTGTGTGCCGTTTGAGAGCTCACCTCTTCCCTGGAGTGTGTTTCAGGCAAAGGCTGGGACGAGGGCACACCCAGAATGGCCAACGACCTACAAGCTGCTGCTCTTTTCTGGCTTATTTCCACGTAGAACTGGACAAGTGTGGAATTTTTTGGCTCAGTTAGAAGCACCTTTGGCTACAAATATCAAATAGTAAACATATTTAGATAATGAGTATCTATAAGCCCTTGGCTTAGTTATTCCATACATAGTTCAGTGAGCAGATCTAGACAGGTATCATCGGGTGAAAACTTGATTTCTGCAGTTTCTCTTGTTGATTTGACCATGATTTTGGTCCTGTGTAGATCTGACCAGGCTGCACTTGTTGATAATATGGGGATGGTATGAACGAGAATGCACAGTAGGTAAGGGATCCACCGGGGTGTTCCAGGCTGTTCCTTTGAGCTTTGTGTTTCCTTGTGGAACAAAACAAGGTCCATCCCATGGATTGATGTCATCTTCTGTACTATGTATTCACTTGGGTGGGTGATCCTCTAGGTACTTCTGAATTTCAGTGGGAAATTCAGGCTAAGTCTTCAGGGAGCATTGGAATGTTCCATCAGGCAGACATGTGGAAGTGGAATTGACCACTCACTTCTGTCATGTCCATCCAGACCCATGCCCTCATCACACACTTGCACTGAGCCCGGCATTACCCTTTCTTCCATGACTCCATTATCTCTTTACCCCAAACCTATTCTTAGTTGTTGCTTGTGCATTAGAAAAGTAACTATTTTTTATGTTCTTTCTCCCAAGGAGATCTACAGTTTTGACATATTAGGAATTCTTATGTGAGTTCTTGAATTTTTTCCAGGTGGAAGAAATATCACCAGATTTAGTCAGTCCAACCCTTTCCTTTGATAAATTACTCTGTCCGTGTTACTTTCTCTTTAAGTCATCCTGGACCAGCTAACTCATGTAGAGGTATCAGAGATGTCTGATAACTGGAAATCAGCCTTCCAAATGTGCTGATAGTCTGACTGCAGCAATCCTACTGACTGAGTGTACCTGTAGACTGTCCCTGCAACAATGATGCTGAGCTGTCCTGGCCATGCCTTCCTTAGGGAATGGGTCCATCCCGACATTCTTCCATTCTGGACAGGGTCAAGAAAAGCCTCCTGGGGAGAGTTGCACTTCCTAGGATGAGACGCTGTGACAAATGCCAAGTGACTGAGGTACAAAGCTGAAAAGTAGAAGGCAAAATGAGGAAATACAATCTGCTCCTGTTTGGGAACTGTTAAGGGAACTGTCATACACTAGAGTTGCCTGAGAGAGAGGTGGTTCGCTTCAGTTTTAAAATTCACACTGAATTTACAATGGAATGTGTTCCCCATTAGTGCAGGTTATGTTTTCACCACTGCTTTGTTTAGGGGCCCTCATGAAAGGAGGAGCTACCTTTTAATCATCAGATTATTTAAAGTGACCCAGATACAGAGAGCAAGGATTAGATAAATCAGTCCTCTCCCAAGCTGATTTTGTTATTTAAAAGCCCTCTGGTTTCCTTTCCTCGACATCCTGCTCTAAGCGCATTGGGAACACATTAGCCAAGAAATAGTTTTGCTTAAGTTTGCCCCTGTTATGGTCACCACTTCCTAGGTCAACACACTGGAGATGCTATTGTGACTGCTAGAGCATTCTTATCCGCACTTCTCATCAGATGGAAGCAGTCCTTAGAGCAGCCCATTTCCAGCCCCAATGCATGCTCCCAAAAGGAGCGATAAGAGCTCCGTGAGCGTCCACATTCTGTGTTGCCACAAAAGCAAAGGGAGGATTTAGGTGGTTCTCAGAGAAGTGATCAGCTTGTCTCTGTCAGCATGCCCTAGGATTTGCTTTACCAGGGATTGCTCCCCCCATGAATTGTAAGGATAATCTAACCTTCGGAATGGAGCACATTTTGCAGAGTATTTGCTACTCCATTATGACAAAAGGTTTTAATTCCACCAACTGGGCTTTCTGCTTTTATATCAATATATTTAGAGAGGCAGATTTTTAGCTGCTGTGTATCAAGAGGAGTCGTTTAGCTACAGTTTGTCATTGCTAATGTAATAAAGGGGCAGGCCCATTATTTGTTGACTGGAGGAGAAAAAAAGGGAAAAAATGCCTTCTGGAGGATTATATAGATTTTGAGAGATGTAAACAAAAGTAATACATTAAGAAGAATGCAAAACCCCAAATATTTCAACCAACAATGACTAGAAACAAACTGAAAATATTTACAATATATGTCTTAGTCCATTTTTTGAATTTACTTTAAAAGTGCTATCAAAGGACAAAGGGTCCAGATGGAAAGATTCTGATTGAAACAAGAAGTGTTTTTTTCAGTCAATAATACTTATTCTTAGAATGTATTAGCTTTAGGAGGCTTCAGGAAATGAACATGCCAGTCGGAAGGGTAAGGGCTCAGCAGACCAACACACCATATTTCTCCCCTGCCGTGGTGACGCAGTGGTGACTGTGAGAACCAGGCAGTGCAAATGTTGGCCGTGTATATTTATGAGTGTAGGGATGACTGAGCCACAACCAAATAAGTAGAAACATCTTATTTTTGGTTTTAGCGCAATATTCCTTCCAGCCCTCAGCCACACAAAATAAATGGATGCTTTCAGGACTGCTTTTCCTTGACCATGTTTCAGAAGGCAAACTCCAAATGCAGTTTTGGATGGATGCCCAGATTCAAATCTGAGGCTCTTCCCTGACTAAGCCTTTTGGCCCTCACCTATGCCCAGTATCAAGGTGGTGTCTTCTTGTGCATGACCAATCTGTTCTCTTCTCATTTTTTTCCATCAGCTCCATTTCTATTACAGGCTCCCTCAATGAAAAAAAATATCATTTCCAGAGCATGGGACATCTTGATTTCTGCCTGGCTGTGTTTCAGGCTCTGTTACTACTTTGCTGTTCTTGAGGAAAAAAAAGTGATTTTTGAAGCTGCTGAAATAGAGTATTTGTGCTCTTTAAATTCAGCATCTGGGCTCGGAAGTGACTTTGACTCACACTTCCCTAGAGAGGGGCCTTGTAGTTGGGAGGCAGCAGGTGTCATATACGTAGTGCTGCTCTTGGAGTCCTGGGTGATCCCTCATGAATGAACTTGCCAAGTTTATCACGGCCCAGACAGCATCATTTATCCATAGGCTTTGTCATTATTGCCATGGTGTAAGTATAGAGCGGCAAACACTATTTATATTACTAGGGAAATAGTGGGACAGCTGAAGGGGTGGTGCTATTTTCAGTGTAGGCTTCTGTGTCACTATATTAAAAAAAAAAAAATTACAAGTTGGTTCATAATCTGTTGTTTCAAACAAGTAAATACTCTTTTAACTTTTTTTTTCTTTGTTAGTTTCTTTAACTGTTTGGACCAGTTTAGGGACCAGCCTCTCTAAATCCAGTAATTCTTATCTTGTTCTTGTGTGCTTTTCTCATCTTGAATCTATGGGACTCTGTGGGCCTCAGCATCTGCTGTGTGTGAGGGATGCAGGAATTGTCACCTAAACGATTGGCTGACACTTGCTGGGGGATTACAGTAGCTTGCTTTCCCCTTAGGGATGTGCCACTCTACATCCAGCATTTCTATGTGCACAGATACTTACATCTAATCTCTGTGTCATCCTTACCAGCACTTTCCAGCTTTGTTATAGAAGGAAATGATAGCCCAGGCAAGTGAATAGGTCATGTACTGCTCACTCGGTAGCATGGAGGAAAGATTCTGCTCCGAAAATGTGCGGTGCTTTCATCAGAAACCCACAGCATTTCATTTGGTTGTGGACGTATATAAAAGGTGTTTTTACTGAATTTCTCTCATAATGTGGATGTAGGAGCTCTTGATTTGAATATTCCGAGTCTTTCTTTGGAGTAGCCCACTTTCTGTTGACTGTAGGGCGAAGTGACATTCCTTAGGCACCTTAAAATTAAATTATATGAATTTCTTTTTATCTTATCCCTTTATCTTATACCTTTATCTTCACAAATTTCACAGCTGCTGTTAGATTAAATGTGAATATAGATGTGATAGTTCAATTATTTATGAGACTCTTTTAATGAAAAAGAGTATGGATTATCTGTTTTATGGAAAATATATTTGAATGGCAAATAAATACGAGGGTGAATAATTGTTAAAGTTACTGCTGTGTCAAAATCCTGGATTTTGATGTAAGCTAAGAGCAACAAAAAAGAGACTTTTAGAAATTAACATAGGTACCTTGATCTATCCTTAATTCACCCTTTTATGCAGAGAATCTCTCCTGCTCGGATATAATCCTCTTATGAAGGGTTTATTTATAGACTGACTGAAAATAACGCTCTGAGCATACTGCACTGAGCTAAGTTCCTAGAACTGTGATATTGATGGTTCTATCAAGATGTGTACTTTGAATTTAGCTTGCAGATTGCATTTATTTGTCACCCTCATATTTCATTGATTACAATTAGTTTATTGCTTGAATTGTTAGAGGATTTTTCACTGAGTCACAGAAGGGCTGAGGATGGAAGACACCTCTGGGGCTCATCTTGTCCTGTCCTCTGCTCAAGCAAGATCACCCACAGCCAGCTGCCCAGGAACATGTCCTTGTTTTTGAGTATTTCCAAGGATGGAGACTCCACAGCCTCTCTGGGTGTCCTGTGCCAGTGCTTGGTCCCCCTCACAGGAAAAAGGTGTTGCTCAGCCTGTGCCCACTGCCTCTGTTCTTTCCCTTCCCCACATAACACTCTCCCGTTTGAGAGAAAATAACCTTTGCTGGAGGTATTTCCTCTCCTGTAGAGATTCCTGGTGACTAGGATAAAGGAAACAGCACCTGCAGGTAGAACTGGTGAGGCCTAGGTGTCACCGGTTTAGATTGGTACCGGTGGAAGATGGGAAAAACAGGAAGATTGTCTGTTGCTGAATAAAGATTTAGATCAGGAACTTACTGTTCTTGTTGGAATTGAGCAATATTCTGAAGAACAGAAAAAACCCTGAACCAAGTCTTGAACTTGAAGGCCCCCAAATGATCATGATCTTACTGCATAAAACAGTGTTTTAGCACGTGACCATGACTCACACAGATTTTCTAATATGTATGAGTTGTTCGATGAATAATCTAAGCTTGTCTCACTCTTGTCTCATTCTTCCTGTCAATGTCTGTTTTTATTGAGTAAAACTAAGTAGATATGAGCATTTGTTTGTAAACCATTGCATGAAATGCAAGTTTTTTTCTCTTTCCTGATAGTCTCTGTCATCCAATACACTCTTAAATGGTTCCTGGAGGCCTATAAGGTAAAATAAAGTAATTAGGTTCATGTGAGTTTATCGTAACTATTTAGTCAAAAAATACGTTGCTAGCTCTCATGAATCCTCTTCAAATAGGCAAAATTTAGAGATCTGTTTTTTCTCTTTTCCGTATCAGCATGGAAAAAAAAGATGTATATTCATATAAGTATATATGGATACAATAGGTATATGGACACTAAAGTCCACGGCTAACAGTTCAGTACTGCATGCAAAGAGGAACCTTGGTTCCTTGAAAGCCTGCCATGAAATAATCTTTCCACCAAGCTATGGAACTGCATGATTTTCTCAATACTCTAATAATCCCTCTGCTTCTTCAGCCTCTGTTCTTCATTAGGGCTTGGGGACAATTTAATGATACAAATTCTGAGTCATATATAGACTTGCCAATTTGCATTAATAGCTTGAAGAATCATTTGAGAGCTACTCATTTTCTCCAATTAGCTAGTAAAGCAGTGAATGTAATAGAATGGAGTATGAAATACAGTCTGTTTAGTGATAATTTCTCATTTTGACTTTATGTTATAACAGTAAACATCTTGCAGTACATATTTGTGGGGGTAATGAAATTGGAGTATTCTGTCCTCACCACGAATACTCTGATGAAACCATTGTTTGGAAATGAATGTTATATATCATTACACAATTAATTTTGGTTTTTCAGATGAGGCACCAAATCTAAACATACAGACAACATGATTGCACAGCTGGGCTTTACAGGAAAGAAAAATGTAGTGCACTTCTCCTTTTCCAGGTCACAGTCGGTATTCTTCCTTTAGTTCTGGACAGTATGGGATCATAAACTGAAGGGAAATTTATTGGAATAAAAAGTGCCCACCACTGGCCCAACACTGAGTCCCATTCCAAATATTAAGGGGAGAGGTCACTCTCCCTTGCAGTATGGCCATGGAGAATCATTTCCCCATATGTCATGGGATAGAGAAACAAAAGTCAAGGGAAAATGTTTTCTTTAGTTTGGGGAGCTATGGGTTTTTGAGCTTTGACATATGTCTAGAAGCAGAACAGAGAGCTGTAGTATTGGTGTACAGCTCTTAGCAACTGAAAGATGAGGAACAGGGAAGGGGATTTTAGATTGACAAAAGGAAAGGAAATGAAGGGAAGGATCTGGTTTGTGTGGGCATTTCCGTTCAGGAAGTGCAGGACTGGCTGAGAGAGAGAAACTCGCTGTGAAGGAGACAGACAGACACATCACAGAAACCATGTGGAGTGGGAGGAGGATGGAACACCTGGGGTCCAGTGGCCAGGGGAGAAGGAAGAGCTCCAGCAGGGCTAGCACATAATCCCACTGGGCACAGCTCTGCCAAGGAGAGCAGGCATATTGGGAATCCTAAAATAGGAGTTTCCTGGCCAAGGGCCAGGACTGTTGCAGTTGGGGCACTGCAATTAGAAGCTCTGAAACCAGAGCTTCACTGAAAGCAGACTCAGAAAACAGACTTCTCCCTGCCAGCAGACAAAGTCAGGCTTGACCTTGCCAAGGGGAGAAATTTAGAAGAATCTTTTCCAGCGTGTCTGGTAAAGTCAGTTTTGCACATAGATCTTAGCATGCTGTAATTCTCTAAATGAGCCAGATTTCAATGAAATGTACACAGTAGCTTTAGACTATAAATAAAGCCTGAAGGAAAACAAAGGTACTATGACTTTATGCGCAAGAATTTTCTTTCCCCTAATTGCTGTAGTTTCAGGTATGGTTATAGTACAGGTATGATAGAATGGGTACTCTTCTCTGTGTAGAAAAACAGTTAGTCTTTCTTGGTATTAAAAGGTCATGAAGTCATGTATGCGTTGTTTATAAGTCTCTTAATCCAGGATTTATTGTCCTAGTTCTGTTCCAGAACCAGGGACTTGAGTTGATTTAAAAAATTAGATTCTTCAGAGCTTTTAAGCAAATTGATTTACTGTGGCTTGAAAATTGTCATATTCACCCAATTCAGTGGGTGCGAGCCTTGTAATATTCCGAGCTAGAAGGATTTTACAAAGGGCATGTATTACATTTGAAAGATTAGACTTTGCCGTTAAAATGCTGATGAGGCGAGTGGAAAATTACCATGAGTTATCCCTCGTAGTTTGCCACGTTGGTTCTTTCCGGAGTGGGAAGGAGAGCTGGAAGAGAGAGCCAGCTCGGTTACCTGCAGGTTCCTCTATGCTGTTTCCTACAACTGCACTGGAAAAGAACCCAATCTGTTCCTAATTCCCTCTGCCAGCTCATGCCTCTGCTTGAAATCCCCTGCACCTTCCCAATTACTCGGTGAACAACCTTCTTTCATTTTATGTTAGGATGGGATCTCTTATCTCCCTCTCCCTGTTAAGAGCTGTCTGAGGAGCAGCCGGGAGACCAGAGGTCCCTGACTCCGCAGCTCCTGCCCCAGGCGGGACATGGGAGAGGCTGGCTCTGTATGCTTCCAGTTTGCTGCCTGGTTTTAGCAGTGATTTGGGAGGAGGGAAGCTGCCCATCAGCCTGACCTTATTGTTAAGAGGCTTTTCTTGATGTCTAACCTGAATTTACCCTCCAGCAGCCTTGTAAATTCTGCTTTTTTGTGTTAGTTGTCATGATCATGCAGAACAGACCTTCCTACTCCCCTGTAAAGACTGTTTTCCTTCACTTTGCCCTTTCCAGCTGGAACATCACCATTTATTAGCCTTTTCTCAAAGACAGATAGCTTCCCTAAGGAGATATATTTTTATGCCAGTGCAAGGATTGTCTTTATTACAGCGGAATTAGCTCCTTGACCAGTGACCAGTCTCTGGAAGACAGCTGTGTGACCTTCAGGGCCTTTTCTGCAGAATTCTCCTCTAACTTGTCATTCCCTGTGTGCATAGTTTGTTTTTCCTGCAGTAGTGCAGAAACTTGTGTTTGTCCCTACTAAATTACCTTTCTAGGTCTTTTGACCACGGTTTCAAATGATGATCCTGTGGTGTGATGGACTTGCAGAGTAGGTTGGTCATGCTGTCTGTGACTATAACAAGAGTCCATCATTTGAGTAATTTCTGAGAATGTTGGATAATAACTGACTCCTTTGCAAAGCCACTCTAAATACATCCCCCAGCTTTGGCATTGAACTGCTGTTAGGTGTTTTCTGGGTGCTATTATTTAATTCTATGTCCCAAGACTGTCGATGGAAATGCCAGAATATTATGCAAAGCAGTATTAAAAGACTTGCTGCAACATTTATGACAGATATCATATGATGTCCACAACATAAGTTATACTTATTGCCCAAACAGTCCTCTACATTTGTGAACGCAGAGGGGGCTTGTAAAAACATCAGTTCTACAGTCGCTGTATTAACTAGTGACTGAAAAATGAGATTTCATTTCATTAGGAAATCACTGGAATGGTTCCACAGCAGATTTCCTAGAAAGCATGATAATGGTTTCTCTGAAACAAGATTTTTAGTTATCATGTTACTTGTATTAATTCTGATTGCTTGTGTGAATGCACAACCCTGTCATTCAGCGTGACAGCACACAAGATAGTAAAAAAATCAAATAAATTGCATGTTTGAAGTCTGGTCTATGGTTTATTTTCTAGTTAAAAGTGACATTTCAAGCCAGAGGTGTAGTTGATTGTGTCCTCTTATGTTACATGGTTATCTACAGAATACTGAAGAATTTTCTAAGATTGTCTTAGAAATCTTGAAAACTCTTAGAAGTAAATTACTGATCAGGCAGACACCTCACTTCCATGCCTTTCTTTCATCAGGATTTTGTAGGTAATTAATTACAATTGTTTGCATTAAAATACTTGAATGTGAAGAAAGAACTCTCATTTGTAATGTAGGTTAATTGACTTAGAATATTTTTTTTAAAATTACTGTTTTATCTAGAGTGAATTTTTAAAATAAACTTAGGTCGTTTTAATGTATGTTTTTAATTAAGTGATAGCTGAACCTGCTGTATGGTCAGAAATGCAGCTGTTCCTTTGCAAGGCTGAGTTCCTTTATGTTGGATGCTTCGCAATGTTTTACATATTTCAAAATTTTATGTAGTATGTTAAGCCTTTGCCATCTCTACTGAGCTTGTCAGAGGGTATGGACTTCATGGTCTCCAGGGGATGACGTCTTTGGTTAAGTAAATGTAATAAATGGAGGAAACTCTTGCTTTCCTGTCAGCTTTCATAAAACTTTATTGCCAGCTTTACATCCCTGAGCATTATCAGCAAGGAATAGCTGCATTAATAATTAGTGTGTCCATTGCTTCCTTAAAATATGTCAGAAGAAAATGAGTGTGAAAGCATGGAGAGTTCTGTGGGTTTAAATGGCATTGAATATGACTGTATTAAGGGGAAAATACAAGGTTGTTGTTCTTACATTCAGTTACAAAACGACAAATGCATTTTTAGCTGTGTATTCATTTGTGGTTCATTGCTGTTGGTACATATCCTTTCTGTGTGACACTATTTTCTCCTGTGTCCTTCCTAGAATGGCTTTACTCCTTTGTACATGGCAGCTCAAGAGAACCACATCGAGGTGGTGAAATATCTCCTGGAGAATGGAGCCAACCAAAGCACAGCTACCGAGGTGAGGGGATTTTCTCATATTTTTCTTTGCCTGTGTGTTCAGATCACTTGAAGGCACAACTGTGTGGGCTGTGTCCAGAGAACTTATCTGTGACAATTGGTATCAACAGGCAATTGTTAGCAAGCTTCCTTTTAGAATCACAGAGTAGTTTAGGTTGGAAAAGATCTCCAAGATCAAGTCTAACCATTAACCCAGCACCTGGGTCTTGGGATTTTAGTTGAATTCAGAAGTGGTGAGGCTCTCTGTGGTGCTGGGTTCACAGAACCATTTGGGAAGTCACCTGCTCCAACCTCCTGTTGCTGTTCCTCTAAGTTACACTGCTTCCAGGGCTCCCCTGTGACTTGGTGTAACTTGTTGAGTATTCCTTATTGGCTGTGATCAGTGTAAATTGGAAACCAAATGACTAACAAGGATTGCATCAATGAGCTTGGCAGGCGATGTGCTGTTTTCTCCACGGACACTTTATTTCTACTGCTGGACCACGTGGATGTAAATAGGCAGAAGGATGGTAAAAATTTGGGATCAGGATTGTAAACCTGCGGTAATGCCTGTGCAAGCAGGGGAGACACATAAGTTGGAAAGAGGAGACTCCATCTCAAGAGGGACTGAATCCCACGACCTTCCTTCTGCTTTTGAGGAGGTTTAGGGGCAATGGAGAAAACTCCTTCATCATTAGGACTATGCTTATTCTGTTTCCTCTTTCTGCCAAATGTTCTTTATTCAAGCCAAAGGAGTGAGTGAACAGACTCTGTGCTGCAAAGTGTGTTATCTTCCTGTTTGTTCTATGGATGTGGATGTGCCATGAGTAGTAGCTATAGCAAAATTACTCTCTGGCCAGAGCTTTTGTTCATATTTATTGTTTTCTCTAGCCTGTCCAGAAACATTCCCTTTCTGGATTGCCTTCACGAGCAGATGAATTTGCAATGCCGGTGCATTTATGCTCCTTCTCGTTCCCTTCAAGCCTGTCAGTGTTAACAGCTGTCTTACTGTCCCTTCTCTCAGTGGATACTGTACCATTTGATGACAGCTCCTAAAATAATCCCCCCATAGATGTGGTGATCACATTACATGTCAGCTTTCTGAAATATGAAATCCTATGTGATTGCCAGGCAACGTGGCAGAAATACACTCCTTGTGAAGGAGCCAGGTGGAACCGGGGCTCTCCACGAGCCCAGCGCTGCTGCAGCCCACAGGCACCTGCTGGCAGCCAGCTCCCAGTAACTTCTCCTGGCTGGGAATTCATTCACTTGACAGGAATTTTGAGGGCAAGAGGGTTATAATTCATGTGGCCTCTGCTTGAATGCAGACATCCACAGAACTCACACTGTAGTCTGATTTTATAAAAAAGGTAGAGAGGAGAAAAAATAAAATATATTCCTCCTCTGACCTTGACTCCAAATCTGTCTTCTGCCATCAGAAAGATCAGTTTTCGCTCTGTAGCTTGTAAAGTAAAGGCTCTTGACCTCTTTACTGCTTACTAGGTCAGTTTTAGGTTCAGGTGTTGCTGAAGTGATGGTTTCCATGATTGTGTGAGTGTTCCTGAAGGAAGGCCTGAGCCGCCATCGCTTTCGTATGTGCCCAGAGTTCATCTCATGAATAGGATGAAGAAGTGGTACATTCAGCAAGGTGGGATGGCAGCCCCAGCTGTGGATGCCTCTGAAATACAGGGAGAAGGGCCTTTTGTTTAGCATTCAAGGTTGACCCTCCTCATGGGAGGTGAGGAAATGAAAAGCTGTCTCCAAGCTTTGGTCAGCCATGCTTTCCAGAGGCCATAGGAAGGGGAATGCGGAAAGCGCTGTGTCCTTTTAGAGAAGTGTGCAAGATGAAATGGTGCAAATCAAGTAGATGAACTTGTCTTTGAATCCTTGAAACTTGCACTGCCTCTGGATGCATTTAATTTCCTCTCACACTTATATATGTATAGACAAAAAAGGAGAGTAAGGATGAGCTCGGTTTCAGAGTCTCTAATCCAGGATTTGTTCTCATGTTCCCAGAGGCAAAAGGCAAATGCATTAAGCCATTTCAACACCTTATGAGGCCCCAATCTCAGAATTATCTTTACAGTTCAGCTGTTTCGTCAGCTGTTCCCCCTTTTTTAATTCACTGTACAGAATTTAATCTCTATTACAGGCAGAATCCGCAGCAGTATCGCTGTTACAATGCACCTACCCATAGCTTGACGCAAAAGGGAGAGAAAGTTATTAGATTACTAAAGGGAAAAATTGCCTTGGCAATGCTTCAGATGTTTCTTTCAGCATATGTTAGCTCTCATTCCTTCCTAACTTGGCCTTTATTCTTCTCTCATCTTTCCATATTCCTATTCCAAAGCAATGCTGTCCCATCTCTCATGTGGTTACAACACACCTGTGCTTGGGGAGGATGCATGACCAGAGCGAGGTTCAGTTTGAAAGCAAAATGAAATATCTGGTAGCCTGCAGTACTTCAGCCAGGAGAGCAAGCTGTTATCATGGATTTTAAAGCACTGGCCATCCCGGGCACGTGTAAAGGAGCAAGATAATTTTAAACTAACTTAGAAACAAAGCTAGAACTATGAATGACAAGCAAAGAGATTTTTCTGTTTTTCTTTTTCCAAAAAATATAAATAATCTGGTGTTTTCCTTCTTCAAATCATGTTCCTAGGCGTGATCTGGATTTCTTGACTCATGATTCATGTGTAACTTGGAATGGGAAGAGCAAACACATTTGATATGCTTTCTTTTTTCAGAGATGTGAGAGATTCAGAAACATATTCTCTTCATATTTTTCACATTGACACTGTTCAGTGCTCAGTAAATTGACCAAAAAATTGCTAAAAATATGCTTTGTGGCCCATTTTAAGATGAGAAGTAATTAAGAGAGATGCTGTAGAATGATCCTTTGCTTGCACTTGCCTTAAAAAAGACTTCTTTGAAGTGTAAAAGATCTTTCAAAGCATTTCAAATGTTTGAAAGCCTTTTGAAGGTGTTTGAAAGTGTTAAAATGTAGTGCCTCCAATGTCATGTCCCTGGAGATGGAGCACAGAGGTGGAAAACAGCTGGGAACGTGCTTCCCAAGCTGGTGTGCGCAAAGGGCACAGCGCAGCTCCCTGAGGCTGTCTGCCTGTGCTGAGCACCCCTCATTTCCTGTCCCCCAGGACGGTTTCACCCCTCTGGCTGTGGCACTGCAGCAGGGACACAACCAGGCAGTGGCCATCCTGCTGGAGAACGACACCAAGGGCAAGGTGCGGCTGCCGGCGCTGCACATCGCCGCCAGGAAGGACGACACCAAGTCGGCGGCGCTGCTGCTGCAGAACGACCACAACGCCGACGTGCAGTCCAAGGTAACGGGGCAGGCTCCGGGCCCAGGGGCAGCACCTCGAATCCCTGCCTCCCTGTTCTCCTCACGGGAACCGCTCCGGTGGGGAAGGACAGCTTGCTCCACCAGTATCACCAGTAATAACTTACGTTTGCAGTGTTAAGCTACACAGTAATTACAAAGTGCTTATTTTTTCACTTTTTAGTTACACCTCCCATTTCTTTGGTAACCAGCTTTTTCTCATTATTTGCAAACTAGAAGCCTCTGGAACGGAAGCAGATTCACTGCTTCCCTGTTAAACAGGATACCAGTTTATTGCCCACGGGAACATAGGTTGTGTTTAAAGTTAATGCATGCTCGAATGGCTTTCCCCATAATTAACGGCATAACTCATTTCAGAAAAAGCAACATAGTTCTTCATTTTGCGGCCAGTCTTTAATATTGTTCCTCTTTTTCCCAAACCATGCTGCATCAGATGATGGTGAATAGGACGACTGAGGTACCGAGATCAACAATTTTTAATTACTCTTTCTATATCTTACTATTATTTTCTCTGCTCTTTGCCAATATTTCTTTATTATTTAGCAGTAAAAGTGAAGATATGATTTTTTTTTGGTAATACATAAAAATTTGTGACTCAAAAAACCTATTCTTATTCATCCTTTGTCTTAGAATTTCTTTTTATTTGTGTCAGTGTTGAAGGGCATTTTTGAGAATTCGCTTCAGTTCAAAGAACTCTGAAGTGAGTAATGGAGCTAAGAGGATAAAGATGCTTTTTTAGCTCAATTTCATTAATTATGAAAATGCACTCACTTGGTATAACTAAATCAGGGTGTCTGGCTCAGCCAGAATAATGGTAAAAATAATTTTCTGTTTTTTATAATCATAAACATAATCAAATTCCCCAAGGTAAAAACTTGTTCAGGGCATCTGCTTATTTTTACCATTGTTCTTATTGCAGTCTTTTCCATAAAGTTTTGCAAAGTCCTCAGGGACAGTCTATACTCAGAATTTATCTGCAGTAAATAACACACTTCTTATATGGATTTTACTTCCACTAAAAATCATGGGTCTGATTGGCTAGAACTGGGATTTCTCCCCAAAAGATCATTGCCACTTTTAGGAGAAAGAACGGTTTCCAAGAATGCGGTCACTGTTTCAGTACCTGCTCCTGAATAATGGAGTTTCTCTGCTGGAGGAGGGAATGAATTATGCATGCACGTGCCCATGGGAAGGTGTTTCTCTCTTGGTGAGTGCACTCACGAGCAGGCTGCCAGGAGGCAGCAGTGATGTGAACTGAAGGGTGACAGCTTCCCTGGGCACCTGCTCCATGGGCGTGTTCTTCCCCGTGGGAAACGGGAAGGGGCTGCCACAGTGCCCGCTGAAGGAGGGTGGCACGCGCCCACATTCCTTTGTTCCAAGAGTACCTTAAGATGGTGATTTGGACCCTGAAAGGAAGGAAACCTAGCTGAGAGCACGCCGTAGTCGAGAAGCCAGAAGTCGAGAAGCCTTTCTCTAACTATCAGCAAGATCCAATCAAATCAGTGAAAAGCTCTTCAGGGAAACCTCAAAAGCAAGGCCCTTTCTACTTGAATTACTTATGAGAATAAAAGCTTGCTCTCTGTCCTAGTTTCTGAAAATTTAATCTTTTTTTATGTTGTTGTCAAGCAATTCTGCATCTCATAGCTGGAGCGGGTTTCACCTTCTGGTATTCAAAACACAATGAATAAAATGTGTTTTTTTAATTTTTAGATTGTGAAGTGTTTTCAGATCCTTCGCAATCCAAATTGTATATAAATATAAATAATTCTGTTTCTTTTACTATGCTACTAAGTAGTTTCTCGTGTAAACCAAACTCTTTAATTATGTTTTGAACACTTACTGCTTTCAAAAACCAAAAACAAACAAAAAAACCAACACCAAAAACCCAGAAGGAAATATATTGTCCCTATTTCTATTTCGAAGAGCAGTAAAATAAGAATCCAACAACTTTTGCGATCATTTATCCAACCCCAGTAAACAGATGCAGCCTGAAAGACCCATGTTGCTTCCAAATGGTAATAAGGAACTTGCTTTATTTTCTTTAAGAATGGCTAATATATTAATATTTTCTGTGATGAAAATCACTCTTATTGGTCACTGATGCAGGGGACTGAGTTGGGGAATGAAAGAATGAAACACTTTTGATAATCTCCCACCTGAAAACTGGCCTCTCTGCTTGAAAGGCTGTGCACTAATATAGGTGGACACAGACTGGATAAATTTGACACGATGCATTTGTTGAGCAGCACTTTTAAAATCAAGTTCTAGCTCAATTGGTGGTGTTGTATGAGATTTCCATAACGAGGGCTGTTTCCCTTTGTAGAGCGGCTTCACCCCTTTGCACATCGCCGCGCACTATGGCAATGTCAACGTGGCCACGCTGCTGCTGAACCGCGGAGCTGCAGTCGACTTCACAGCCAGGGTACGGACTCACCCCTTCATCTCCTTGCTTGTAGTGGCCTACAGAAACGGGAGGGTTTCTTTGGGTAACTCTTAGGCAAGAGCTGAGTGAAGGAAGAAGCAAAGTAATGCTGAAGTTCTGTTGGGATCAAAGATGTCTTTTCTGCAGTAATTCTGAAAGGTTGACTCCGTGCAATGCACCGGAGGCCTTGGGAGTTGTGTAACAGCCAGTATTCCCAGCTGGAGGAAGCAAGATGCTTTGGCCAGCTCCAGAAAGCTGATGCTGTTATAATGTGTCAATTCCCTTTGGTTTTTCTGTTTGTTAGATGTACTCTGGAAATAGATTAGCTTTTTGAATTGATTGGCTTTTTCGGTATTCAATATTTGCTCTACCACTTTAATTTGATGTTTTCGTCATAAACATATAAATATATTTCAAAACCAGAAAGCAGAGTATATTGCTGTTATATAAATTCAGCAATAAAAGAACTAAGTGATCATGACTACTCTTTTATGGTAAACAACTGTAGAGGTACATAGTACAGTCTCTTTGCTGCTGAACATTACATAGTTTGAAGTGAAAACCTCTGGGAATCATCTCCCAGGTCACAAGTTTGCTGTTTAATTTTGCCAGACACACTTTGAATTACTTCAAGGTTCTGCCTTCCAGACTGACTCCCTCCTGTTTCCAATCTGGAGTAGCTGCTAATATTACCTCTTGCCTCACCCAAAGTGTTTTCAAGGACTTTCAGCCTACACAGCCTACACAGCCTACTACTCCTTTATGCTCTTGGCACTACACAAGAAGGTTCCTTTGTGTAGGAGTGACGCATTTGTGTCCTCTGTGTACGTTGCAGTGATTGAAATGCATCAATGTTTTGTGACTATTGGCTCATTGGGACTCTGATACATGTTTGTGTATTTGTCTGGCCCCGGGGCTGCGATGTTTGCTGCTTGGGCAGATGCGCTGCTTCCTTTATTCAAGGACCCCAAAACAATGGAGGAGGACTCTCGCTTAGGAAGGAATTACTAACTCTAGCTTATATGGTGTGTGCCTAGCTCTGATGCTCTAGTACATTCTCATTTATTCTCTACAATGTGATGGTCTCATTTTTTGTGATCCGAACCCAAATTCACCCCCATTGCACACCTTCAGATCCATCCAGCTCATTGTTTGTTCTTTTCATGGTGTAGAATGGAATCACCCCACTGCATGTGGCTTCCAAAAGGGGAAACACAAACATGGTGAAGCTCTTGTTGGATCGCGGAGGGCAGATCGATGCCAAAACCAGGGTGAGTCTTTCTATTCCCTGAATATGATTTTGTCCCTTCTGGGGAATGGAATGGGATTTTTTCCTTGCTTGCTTTCGGGGATTTTTTGTCTGTTTGTTTCATGTAGACTGTTTTCTATGGTATCAGACTAAAGAACAGCTGGTGTTAGTGATAGTAGGAGGCAGGAATACTATTTCCTTTAGTCTCCTGTATAACCTGCCTACATCATACAAGAAAAAGCTGATGGAACTTGTGGTTTTTAGGGAATAAGCCTGTTAGTTGATCCAGCTTTATGTGACACAAGATGATGCACAGCAAAAGGAAATAGAGGGGCTGGTCTCAGCTAAGCCTTTCAGTCCCCTGACTCCTCAATGACTGTGCCAGTCGCAATATGCCCTGTGGAAACTCTAGTGAGCTCTGGTGGGCTCAGTCTGTTTTTATTGGAGAGCTGATACAGGGACAAGTAACCTCCTCAGTGCCAGCAGCCACGCGTCTCTTCCCCAGACAAAGCACGGGGTATTCATTAAGTGACTCTCACAGGCTTCCTCCTCCCAGTTGGCCTATTGAAATGTCTCATAATCTCTCTGCCCTTTATTTATGGGTGATTTCACAGTCATTCAGGGCAAAAAAACCCTATTTTTTAATATGGGCAGGGTTAATTATTTCAAATGGGATTTTGGAATCACCTGGGAAAATACTGTCTTTTATTCAGACTGTGCTGCACACGGCTCGTTCTTAGGAGCTGCTGGTTTTTAGGCAGCTGGCCTCCAAAATTACATGTCCAAGTGATCAAGAGTGTTTTAGAACACAAAGTTTAGAACTGGACACGAGAGTTTTTGATTAACCTGATAAGAAGGTAGAAGATACTGCAGTCAGCTACCCTTGGGGTTGATTCAACCTCTGCCGTTACTTGGATATTAATTGTATCAACCAACTGTTGCTTCATAAGCTCTGAAGACAGTCATGATTATCGTGAACTCTGTATACAACTGTGTTTTTGGTTTCTGATTATGAAATGATATCTCACTATTTGTTTACTGCTGATGGAAAAAGCTGCCTCTCAAGCAGATGTGCAGCCAATCACCTCTGCTCACGTTTTCCACAATAAACACCTAAAATCTCATGGAAATGAGACCTGAAATGCTAATAATACACTTCAGTCAAGATATTCCACATGCTTCTAAGCATGTCATAGAGAAATAGTTCATCTGGCCTGTGGAATGGCAGTATTGAATTTACCTATTTCCTGTTCAGTAGTTAGATATTGTTCAGGCTGACACAGATGATTGTGAGGGGCGTTTTGGATTTTAAGAGGATTTTAAGGTTTTTCCCTTGCCTGCTCACTGGCAAAGGTTGAGCGCAGTTGTGAATGAACCTGAGAGAATGGGATTTGCCCAACGTGGTTGGGAGGGACCAATTTTAGGGTCTTCTCATTGTCTCGGCTCCCTGCCCTGTGTCAGCTGCTACATGGGCTCAGAATGTCAGTACAAAGATATCCCTGAAAACCCATACAGGTATCCTAAGGCATACATATCCCAGCTTGCACAGGCTCCACAGCTTCCTGTCACTATCACCTTCCATCTCCTCCCTGCTCAGGGCTCGCAGTGGCAGTCGGTGGCGTGTGCCTCACGGTGGGGAAGATTCCAGAGCTTTGGTTTTGCTGTCTTTGTCTTTGTGTCAGCTGTTTCTGTTATCTCGGCGTGTCTCTCTCCTCCCTGTGCTCTGTCCACACACCTCGTGTGCCTGGCTCTGGCTATGAGTCCATACGGTGTGGAGGAGGCAGGGATGTGTTGCGTGTGCCCTGTCTGTGGCACCACAGACCCCGCCTGCCCCGCCGCGGTACTAACACACCTTTCCTTCCCTGCTGCCTTCCCTTGGCTTCCCAGGAACACCTGCCTGCTTCCAGTAGGTCACAGTCACTGCAAAACAGCAGAATTAAAATACTAGGATGTTTCACTGCCACGTTCTTGTGCTCCACACCACATCAAAATAAGCTCTTTAATTAAAACAGTCCTCGCCGCTTTCGTTCCATTTATTTTTAGCTTGCTTTGTTACATGACATCTGATGCTGCATAAATTAAGATGCAAAAACTTATTTTAGCAGATTGCAGATGAGCTTCAGTACTTCAGTTTTGCAGAGTTAATCTGTGAAAGATTTCTATGTTTGAAAATGTTCCATTGGAATGATTCTTTAGGAGCCCATGTGTTGTCTAAAAATATACATTAAAATTTCTGTTCCTCAAAGGGAGCAAATGATGCATGTGTCCTGCTGTTCCATAGTTAATGCAGCATGTCAGAGGAAAGCCCTGCTTTCTGCAGGAATTAGTGTTTTTATTTTCCATACATTTCAGAATGCATTTGCTGAATTTTTATGGCATTTCTCACAAAGCCATAAAAGTGTAGAATTGCTGGTAAATCTCTCGATACAATAACATATTTTAAAATAATATTTTACTTATTGTTTTGGCAAGTCCTACCATTTTTTTCTCAACTTAGTCCAAACTAAGGTTTTAAAATGTGAAATTTAAATTCTTTTTTATATTGTATCCAAAGGAGAAATGGAAACGCTTTTCTCAACTATAATAATAGGATACTTTTTTTAGTACTATCCGTTAGAGATAGCATTATAATATTACATAATAACAAAATATCATCTTTAACAATAGATTACTATATGATAAAATACTAGGATAACATATATTATTATATAATATCTGGTATATGTTTTGCAACTTCCATTTGTATACAAGCCTTCCCTTGACTTTTGTTCAGTAAGTAATTAATGGGTAAAATTTCCTATACTAGAATATTTAATATTCAAAATTTTACTCAAACCTATATTCTCTATATACATTCTGTATACATTCTCTTGCATTAGTAAGAATTTCAGTGACATCATTTTATTTAAAATTTTAATATTTTGCCAAAATTCTGACCCATGCAACTTCTGATGGTTAGTTAGAGTTAGGGGGTCAGAAAAATTGTGCAGAAATTTGTTCTCTGAAAGATGGTGGAAAGTTTAATTTATAATTAATTCGATGTCAGGTGATCAAGGGCAATGTGGCAATTACCAGCTCTCACTTTGAGGGAAGGAAAGCATTTACAGTGTTTGTGGAACACGCTAAGGATTGTTACAGGAGAATTATTGTCAGCATTTAAAAGCAATTTTAGCATAGCCAAAATAAATATATATCTATTAAAAAAAAAGTCCTCGTGTAATGGAACCATAACAATATGTGCCTTCAGAATATGGAAATGTTGCTGACTCTTACAGGGTTTTAGGAATTTTCTTTCTGAATGCAGTTTTTGTATTATGTCTATTTTTACCATCTCTCTCTATGAATTATATGAGGGGAAAAAAAGAATAAGAATATGAGGCTTTTTTGGTTCTGCATGCTTTTTTGCTTTTAAAATACAGTGTTATTCACAGGCTTTTATCACCTTGCTGGAATTTCCATTTTTGTGGGAGTAAGCAAACACCCTTCAAAGGGGGAGGAACACTCTCACCTGTCTCAGCCGCTGAAGTTGTCACACATTTTGTGTTCTTTCTGTTCAATCTTGCCAACACTGAAATTAGATTTTTCTTGCTCTGGGACTTTTCTTTAGCCTCCTCTTGCAGGCTTTCATCCTGAATATTTACAGCTGAATAAAATCCGTGCAATGAAAGAGAGCATCTAGTCTTGGAAGGGAAAGCTTATTGTGTGGGAAAGTAAGCATGTCATGTGCCCGGAGCGTGGCAGCTGGAGCTGGAGTGGAGATAGGCGTGGGAATGGTGGGAGAAGGTCTGGTGCACCATTTGGGTTGGAGAAGGGCCGCAGAAAGGAGGAGGCTCAGCTGGAGCTGAAAGAAGCAGCAGGTCAGTCACAGAGATGAACGGTACCAAGGGGAAAACAAAAGGAAGGAAACTGTGGGCGGCACAACTCAGATCCGTTTGGTTTGTTGGTTTGGGTTTTTTTGTGGGGAATGTGCTTCAGACACCCCTTAACACTCATTCTGGAAACCTACTGAGGTTTATTAGTAATAATACATCCTTTTGTAGATCTGCATCCTGACAAAATAGGCTTGGCTTTGCTATTTCCACATGGGAGTGGTAACCATTGCAGCAGGATCCTGGCCCTGCCTTGGCACCGTGCTCTGTACAGTGTTGGCTCCTGCAGTAATGCTGCTGTGACATTTTCTCTTCCTCTTCCTACATGCACAGAGCACTAATAATTCATTGGCAGCTTGTGCTGTTCCTAAAGCCGTGTCAGATTATAAATATCTAATCACAATGCAGATATTTCCTATTAAAAATTCAGTGGCTTCATATAAGGTTTACAAGGGAGTGGGAAGATGTGTTGTATGGATTGTCTAAGCAAGTTATGTAGAAAATGAATGTTATTTGGAGTTATTTATGTTAATATCTTAATACTCAAGCAAGCACATGGTATATTTTTTGCTGTATTTTTCAAATTTGTGCTATGAGTGGCAGACCCGGAGGAATACTTTGCAGTATGTTTAATTATGTCAGGAACTTAGAGCAAGAGGGAGACTCGCCTCGTTCATTTTTAAAGAGTTAAGGTTTAGTCGTAATGAAAAATGAACAAATTAAAAGCCCTTTATTTGTCAAGAAAATTTAGACAATTTTGCATGTTTGACATATGGAACACTAAAACTTTACTTCACCCTTATGAAAATGAGAGCATGCAGCTGCCGTTTAGAATAATTCTTTGATAATTTGTCCTTTGATGTCTATTATCAGTTTTTGGTTGAATGAGCACTGAATGTGAGCAACTGTCCTGTGAAGGAGCTGCCCACATCATTTCCCATTAAAAATCCCTCATAAGCACAGCTTCTTTTTGTCTCAGTGTGTCTGCTAAGCTGAAGGAAGGCATTTGTAGAACGACCAAATAATTCATCTTTTTAAGCCCTCCTAAGTTAGGAGTCACGCACAGAATTCAGAATTAATTTTGCAGGTTAAAAAATGACCAGTGATTGATTTTCAAGGAAATAAAGGCACAAATTTACCTCATATTTTGAGAACCATTTAAGAGGGAATTAGGATTGATGGAATTTCTTGGCTTCCATGCACACAGAGGGGAATATTGTCATTTCTAAGGGTGACCCAGCTGTCGGTTACATTGCAGAGCCTGAGTTAGGAGAGCACCACATGTGGGAACAACACAACACCAGGTATGGGATGTCACCGGAGAGATAGAAGCATTTAACTCTTCATTCCACACAATCTGGGGTGAGGAGATAAATGTTGAACTTCTTTAAACACAAAATTGCTGAATTTCTTGTCTCCTGGCATAGCAGCCTTCGTGTTTACGGGATATCCATTACCTGTGCTTCAAAGCGTGTGTCCGTCTGACCCGGGGTTGGATATCTTGTCAGGTGATGTGCCTGATGTATTGGTCACTGTACATTCTTCAGTTAGCAAAGGAATGATTCAAAAAGTATTTAGGCCAACTCCTGAAGTCGATTTGAGGGCACTGAGGCTCATTGCAAATAGATAATGGTGCAAAAAAGGATTAGTTTGGTACACCGGTGTGTCTCTTTGTGTTGGCTCATGTTGGCTTGTCTGCATTGTTTTCTGTACTAATTCTTCTACTACAGCAGCTCTCTCTTTGCAATTTCCCTCATCTTTGAATAAAACATATAAGCAAAAGAATTTAAAGTATTAAATATACAATAATTAAAAAATATACATGCTCTTTTCCTCAGAGCAGAAAGAGGAAAGGGAAGAGGGTTCTGTGGGAAGTCCTCAAAACAGCTATGGCAGGGTAGAATAGGATAGGTAGCAAATTTCTGTCTCTGCTTTTAAAGGGAATTGTAGATAAGAACAAAGAAGAAATCATGTTTTTAAATTATTTAGGCTTTTTTTTTTGTTTTAGCCAGACTCTCTTGCAGAGTTGATGTGCTTCTTAGCTTGTATTTTTCTTCTTTTTCTCCCTCTCGGGATTTGTCCTGCTTTCTTTCAAGGATTCACACAATTCTCCTTTTTTTTGCTGTTTTATTAAATAGAATAACATCAAAGCCACCAGGCAGACAGGGAAAGTGAACCTCCCACACTGATTAAAAATGTAGAGCATAAGAGGCCAGAAACTGGAAAGAAATACCAAATAAATACCTTCCCTGGAAATGCATTTGGGATATATTCTTACCTTAGTAATGCCAGTGGGAGTTATCTGTATGAATCCCTCTGGCAATGAGATGATAAAATACCGCAGTTGTTCGTAAAAAGACTTGGTTTAGAGGACTCTGAAGTTTCAGTGCATTAAAAACCAGGGGAGGTAGTTAGACCCAATTCTTCACACTGACCCCATCTGCTGGTGCTGAAGGCTGTGAGTTCTGCTTTTGGGTTTGATCTTGCATCTGTGGAATTTTGTTGCAAAGCTTCCGTGGGATTTAGGGATGCCTCTGAGACAGTGGCACCAAGGCACACTTAACCCCGTCAGTGTGTCTCAAAAATCTTTGGGAAAAGTAGATAAGTAAGGGAGAAAAATGCCTCCCGCAGACTTCAGCTCCTTGCAGCTGTGGAGCTTTGTGGTGCTGCTCACTTGGAAAGAGCTCTGTGCTTTGGTAACTGGGCACGAGAGAGGCTCTGCTTCCTGCAGCTGCCCTTCGTAGTGTGTTACAGGGCAATGTTTGCCAAAATGAGGTTGTGGTTGCAATGGCACTGTGTAGTCTAGAGCTACTTTTAATTAAAACACATAGTGATGCAGGTTTCCTCCAAATGCCAGCAAGCTAAACAGTCTGAGTATGAAGCAGGGTCACCAACTCATCCTTAGTGCCATGTTTTTGCAGTTTTGCTACTTTTTTAGTCTCCGAATTTCAGACCAGTATATTCTCCTTTTAATCAAGCTGTTACTGGAGTCTTCAGTGGGCTCCTTAGAATAATAGCATCGATGTCACCCAGGAGGAGCAGCATGTTTCAAAGGGAGAAGGCTTTTCTTGTGATTAAACACTATTCTCATTTCACCTTTGTAAAGCCACCTCTATTGAGTGAGTGTTGATGACATCTCTGAGTGCACGCTTGAACAATACGGAGGGCTAGTGAGATGAAAACTTGGCTTTTCATATCCTACGTGTTACTTTTATTCTATCATTCAGCACTAAAATTCTTTCACAACCATTTTTCTAGTCTCGTACTTATTTTGCTGCCTAAAGTCCAAACTGTACAAAAGCTACCTGGAAGTCATTCTCCCATCCAAACAGTTTATCAACATATCTTTTGCTACCACTGCTGTGATCGTTAACGGTAGCCTGAGCAAGTCGGTGGTACAGAATGGCATTCTGCAATGGACAAAACTATTCTGGAGTTGGTGGTCGCACCGCGGTTTTAGAAAAGAATTTTTAACTCTCTGCTCACCCCACAGTCTCAGAAATGAAAGATTTGGTTGTGCTTGTTTCTCTCTTTTTTCCTTGTTTTAAAATCTTCTTTTTCTTGATGTCAGTTGAAAAACAAAAGAAAATTCTAGAGCAAATTTTCTAATATGAACATTGCTTGTTTCATCCCTGCATCAAAAGAAATCCAAAGGACAAGGGTTGATTTATGGAGCATCCTCAACCCAGCAGGCATTACCCAGGGAGAGGCAATGCAGTGTCAAAGCCATGCAGAGGGGAGGGAGGGGAGGAGGCAGTGCATCCTCATGTTATCCTCTTTGAGAAGAGATTTCAGCGCACAACGGGCTTCCTCTCTCAAACAGTAACCTTAAGAGTGTCCTTTACTGGTGCAAGGAAGAACAGGGATGAAACTTCATGTTGTGGAGCCAGCTTCAGTTAGGAGTCAAAAAAGGAGCTTTCTCACACCTGTGGGGCTGCATTCCTGGAAGGTTGCTCCCCAGAGTGCCAGGACAAGCAGTTGGGGATGTGCTCATTTGTTTTCTCTCCTTTCACTTTAAGGATGGACTCACCCCACTGCACTGTGCGGCACGAAGTGGCCATGACCAGGTTGTGGAGCTGCTCCTGGAGCGAGGTGCCCCACTGCTCGCACGGACCAAGGTGTGTGTGTGCCCTGTCAGAGTACGGAACACCTCTGTGTAACCTTCCCCAGAACTTTCAGTGTCGCTGAGAGGACAAGGAGGAAGACGGGAATGTAACTGTCCTCCCAAAGGAGATGTATTAATGGGTAGAATGATTCAAAATAAAGTTTTCTTACATAATCCTTTCCAAATATGTGAAAAGCGTACACTTGTTTGCCCCCCTCTGTAGTATCAGACTAAACACATGATGTGAAGTGCCACTGCCAGCACTTTCTTTGTGTTGCTTCCTGAGACTGTTGGACACAGATGTGAAAGCTGGGTCAGCCACTCCTGAGAAGTGATTCCTGGTACATATTTTCTGATCCTTTGTATAAGATAACGAGGACCGTTTCTCCTAATTGTTTTTATGGGCTATTTCAGACTTGGAAAATTGTTTCAGTGTGTTCTTCCTCACATCTGGAAAACACACATCTAAAATTAATGCATTTCCTACAAATTCTGTCTCTTTGGTGAAACTAATGAGAGGAAGACACTTGTATAATAGCAGAGCCCGCTGAGCAACACCTCACAATAACAGACGTCCTTCTCATGTATGCCAGAATCCTAGTGGGGGTTACTAGAAGCTGCTGTTCTGTTCTCTTTTGTCACAGAATGGACTTTCTCCACTCCACATGGCGGCCCAGGGGGACCACGTGGAATGTGTCAAGCACCTGCTGCAGCACAAGGCTCCCGTGGATGACGTGACGCTGGACTACCTGACCGCCCTGCACGTGGCCGCTCACTGCGGCCACTACCGTGTCACCAAACTCCTGCTGGACAAGAGAGCCAACCCCAATGCCCGTGCCCTGGTAAACCTGTCCCACCTGGCTCGTGTAACAAAGCTGGCCCGTAGCTCTTACCAGGAAAGCTAAGTGAGAACTGGCAGCAAACTCCACAGCCTTTAGTAGGAGCAGGAGCCACAGGGCTGTCACGCCTGCTGGTTACCAGTGCTGTGCCTTGTATCCTTAGGACTGGTCACAGAACACATCCCATGGCAAGTGGCTGTACTGTCAGGTCTGGAAGCTCTGCAGAGTCCCTAAAATCAGAGCTGGTTCTAACTGATGTTGATGTATGTATTGGTGTTTTACTGAATTAATGGTTCCGTTTTCCATACTGGGTGAAACAACACATAAGTAATTTCTGGGCTTTCAACTGAATCACTGAGTTAATTGACATAAGGAAAACTTATTGAAAAGCAAATATTTCTGTATTTATCAAATCATGACGTTTTCATCTGTTAGGTGCTTTTTTTCTTTCTTTTCAAAAAACAGTTCTTGTGCTTACAGGACACCAGGTATGATTTCTTTCACTCACTGATCAAACAAGGAGAAAAACATCACATTTGACTCATTTCATTTCAAGAGTCTTTAATGTGTCCAAAGCCAGACGAGATTCCAATTTTCTCTACTAGGAACTGTTAGCAGGGTGGGAGTTCATGTACCAATATATTGCGCTCTGTCAGGGAGAGAAAGTGTCTGTGAACACTTGAGATGCTCCTGCGTGGCCAGAGTTCTGCCATTGCCTGGTGCGTTGGGGGCCTCCACAGAACTCCCGCTGCAGGGCACTCGAGTGCCTTCCCCAGCTTCCCGCCTACAGTAGTACCCACTGTTTTCCTGTGTAGGCTCTCTCTATCTTTCACTCCCTTGGAACTGACACCTTTTTCTTCTGCTCTTATTTTTCTCAGCCCTTCCATACCCACAAATGCCATAGCCTCTTTTGCTTCGTCCTCTTATACTTTTTTTGCTTTGTCTTTCTCAGTGCCATGTTCACTTGGTTCACCTTTTTTGACATTTTCATCTTTTCTTGTTTTTCTTGCCAGTCTTCTGATTATCTCTAGCTGCACTTTCCTCAGCTACCCACACATACCCCGTACATCTTTCTTTCCTTCCATGACCAGAAATATATCTTCTGTTCCCCTCCCTCCATTCCTCCCTGCCTCCCTCCCTCCCTGTGAAACATCTGAAACAAAAGGAGAACACCCTCAGGCTGCTGCTTCTCTGCTCTCTTCCCACCAAACTGGTTTTCTCTCCCTGCTCCCCACTCATTTTCTCTCTCTCTCATTAGGGACTTGTCGCCTTTGGCTTGTTGATAGTGTTTAATATATTAAATGAAGCTCATAATTTTTGTTAGTGATCCATTTTTTTCTGCCTTCTCCTCTCTCGAGTCAAACTGTTCCTCACTTAAATAGAAGTAGCAAAATTAAATCAACTGAGGCAGTAAAATTCAGTGAAAAATATGGAAACTTCTGAAACAGTAAAACTCCCTGTGAAATATATTCAGAGATGTTGTGTGGGAGGTAAAATATCAAATGGTTTTGATTCTTTCTTTAGAAATTGGAGAAACAGTAATAATATTCAGCAGAGTCCACTGATGGAATAAATATTACAAAGAATTCATTTTCAGCTACATTAAAAAAAGTAATTGTTAGTGTTTGCAAAATGCTTTGGGGATATAAGCACTCTGTGAGTTCTCAGCTTTTTCACTGTGTATAGGCTTTAAAGCACCTTCAAATCAACTAGTAATTAACATTTTCTTTAACAGAAGCAGTCTGTAGAATAATTGTCATGTGATTATCTCTTCCCATCAACTAAGATTTCACTGCTAGGTTCTGGTCACCGCTGGTTGATTGTTTAGCAATACTGATCCTCTTCATTAGAAAATGTAGCAAATTTTCAACGTTATTTTAAAAATGTTACCTGTGCTTTTCACTAAAATGTTCACGTGCAGTGAATAATGTTCAGCTTCAGGCACACACTTAACCTGCATTAACTGTCATCAGATTATCACGACACCACAGCTGAAGGGGTGGTTCTTTATTTAAAGTACCTCAGAATGTACACACACACTCAAACATGGGTATTACACCTTAGGTTGGTGTATAAATATAAAAATAAATACACACAGATGCTTAGATTACAAGGAAAAAGACAAATTAGGGTGGAATCTGGAGGAAGCACTCTGTTGCTCTTTCTTTCTCAGTTTAAGTGGCTTCAAACCAAAAGAGTATATTTAGGTTAGATATTAGGGAGAAATTCTTCACTGTGAGGGTGATAGGGCCCTGGCACAGGTTGCCCAGAGAAGCTGTGGCTGCCCCATCCCTGGAAGTGTCCACGGCCAGGTTGGACGGGGCTTGGAACGACCTGGCATAGTGGAAGGTGTCCCTGCTCACAGTGGGAGGTTGAACGAGATGGGCTTTTCCAACCCAAACCTTCTGTGATTCCAGGATTCTCCTAGAGAGGTATAGGCAATGCTTTATAAAGGCACTGATTCCAAGGCGATCACTGTAATTTCTTAGATTTCCATTGTGTTAGGCAATCTTGGGGAGCATTATGAGTGCTCCTCCCAGACACGCGCGCGGCCTCAGGAAGTACATTGCACGCGCTCGTGCAGTCAGGATGGGCGTATCTGTATGTGACGTGTGGAGGCGGAAGTTCACTTTGTCTCCCCTGCCTGGGAAGAAAGCAGCAGCAGTGCTTTGTTGTGCCTCAGATAGTGGGAGATGTCTGTGATTCGTAACCTGTTGTGCTTAAAGAACGGTTGCTTGCGGTAGTCTAACCCTTGCGCTCCCAGCGTGCCAGCATGGAGCTGTGTGGGAAGTGTTGCTGCATGTTTCTAACTAACATCACTGTCTTTTGCACAGAATGGTTTTACTCCACTGCACATTGCCTGCAAGAAAAATCGCATCAAAGTCATGGAACTCCTGGTGAAATATGGGGCTTCAATCCAGGCTATAACAGAGGTAGCAAAATGTTTCATGTCCTGCAGAAACATTCCTTCTCTCTCACTTCCTTTTTTGCTTCCTTTTTTCTGTCTCTCCTGTCATGCCTCACTTTCTGATATGTTTTATTTAAACGAAGAAGCCCATCCCTCCAGCCATGCAGAGGAGTAAAACTGCTCTTGCTTTGTTTCACAGTCGGGCCTCACACCAATACACGTGGCTGCATTTATGGGCCACTTGAACATAGTCCTCCTTCTGCTGCAGAACGGAGCCTCTCCCGATGTCACTAACATTGTGAGTATGGCTTTCACTAGAACCATCTGCTCAGGACCCACAGAAAGTCTCTGGTCTACCATGTAGCTCAACCCAAGGTCACATTTTAATGAAACTTTGTTGCATTTTAGGGCAAATTATTGTAGCACTTTTAGTGAAGAGGGGAAAGTGATGGCTGTGGGTGTCATAAGCCATCTCTGGTTTCATGTACTCTACAACAATGCTCGTGCAGGTAAAGTTTTCCTTAGAAACGGACAAAGTTCACTAAAAACATCAAAAATGGATTATAAACCAAATCCCACAAAGTCTGCGTTTCCGTTGTGAAGGATGAAATTCAAGTCCAAACGGCTCTAATTTCTGCCTGCCTAACTTCGCTGGCTGCCTTGAAATTGTGTCATTCCTGTCTGTGAAGGAGTACAAAAATGCTTAAACCCCAACAATAAAACAAAAAGCAAAACTGGGAAGCTCAAGCTGTTCCTCATAGAAAGGGAATTTCAGGAACTGGTGATGAAATCTGGAAAATGTGACCTTTGGGATGTAACCTAAAATGCAGAACCTGACTTACCATAGAAATCAGTGTTTGTATACCAACAGCCTAGTTACCAGGAAAAATAACAACAAAAACAACATTATAATTTCCTGAGATGTATTTCATAAGATATTTTACTGTTTGTCAGTATACACAAATATTTAACATGGGACCCCCTGTACTTTGAAAGCAGCTTTTTTCAGTACATAAGGTTATAGATAAGCATTCCCAAAAACAACAAAAATTTAGTAATCCAGGTACACTGGATTTATTTTTCTGAGTTAGAAGAATCTTACATGGAACCCAGTGAAGTTGTTGAGCATGCAGAATTGCTTGTGTGAATCATTAAAACAGATTTTCCATACTTTTTAATAGAAACAATCTTTATATAAGAAATTCTTGTGGAAGCAGTTAAAAATATTGTCTTACCAGACATTTGTGTGCGAAGTTTTACACTTTACAATTTCTGCTACATGGGTGTCTTGGCTTTCACTTGGTAAACTGAGGTTCCCTGTTGAATTCCTGTTTCCAAAACCTAAATTACTTTGCTTATTCAAGCACAAAAGGGTAGAAATTTGATCTTTAGAGTCATCACAAACAGCTCATTCTTCAGGTAATAAACTTTAGATATAGATAGAAATATTAAGATTTGTAGCTAGGGCTGTGGGATTTTGTTGTTGCATACCTACTGATCACAGCTGGTAAAACAATGTTAATTTAAAAATGACAAGGTAAGTCAACTCCTGGTGAAGAGGGTTTGCTGTAATTCAAAGTTCCTGTTAGCAAGCAGGCTTCGGCTGCTTCTTTCCCTACATCTAGACAAGGACAAGAAGGCATGATTCCCGATTCTGATGTAAAAGGTCTTGACTAGAGTGTTCATTTTGGCAGCTGCAGTTTAATTGGTAGTCAGGGAGAGAAAGGCCTTACAACAGAATACTCTCCAGCTCTGGTGTAATTAAAATGAACAATTAACACAAAGAAATGATGGGTCCTGCTGTGTTCTCATGATATAACAGATGAATAGAGCTCCTGTTTGTGGAGCTGTCCCAGGACCTGATGTACCAGATACTGGTGAGCTGCACAGGGACCACTTCAGTCCACTTTGGGACACTGCGCTCAAAGAACAGAGCCCAATTAAACTAGGAATGCTGTCCTCAAGGAATCCTCATTTTCAGTGTTTCTTTGAAAACCTATGCAAAAAGTAAATGCTTTGAATATTCCTGATCTGAAATTCCATATCACTCCAGTGAGCTTTCCAAAATTTCATATTCTTCAAATTCTGTGAGCTGGAAAAGGCTTGAAACAAGATTGATTCCACAGCCTGGAGACAGAGCCACACTGCTGAGCACAGATTTTACACATTTCATATGCTGGCTGAGTTGTGCTCAGCCATTGCAAGGCCTCTTAATGCTGCCAGCTCCACACAGTGTGCAGGAACGGACCATCTGGAAAAATACCCCTTCCATCTTGAGGCTCTTGTGCCATGCAATCCCTAGAGAGGGACAGGCTCAGTGTACTCTCATCTCCTGTGCGGCACACAAGCTGATGCCCTGTTACGTAGAAAGCTGAGGGACACATGTGACCAGGGCAAGTCTATCTGTCAGAATTTTCCTAAGATGGGATTCTCATTGTGTTCCTCAGTGGCAGAGGTTATGTTTGCCTGGGATTGGCCAGCTAGCAAACCAAGGCATTCCCAGGTGCGGTGACACATGCTCACACCCCGCCCTGGGGCTGGAGCCAGAGTCTCAGCTGGCAGAAGGATGGGTCTTAGCACAAGCTGTCATGGGTGGGACTGACACTGGCAAAGCTCTTTTTTCATGGAGCTTTAGGACACTGAAATGCTTTTGCTTTCTTGCAGCGTGGAGAAACTGCGTTGCACATGGCAGCACGTGCTGGGCAGGTGGAAGTGGTTCGCTGCCTCCTGAGGAACGGGGCCCTGGTTGATGCTCGAGCCAGGGTAGGTGTTCTGCTTATAATGTTTTATGCTTCGTCTTAAAACCACAGCTGAAGGAATCACTCACCACCTCCCTCTCGTCCATTACTCCATTTTTTCTGTTTTCACTTCCTATGAGTCTGCAAGACAAATGCATAGGAAGGTCTGTGGGGACCAAGGAGGGTGTGTGCTCAGGGTGGCTCCATAGAGCTCATGACCCACTCGATTTGAGTTGTAGGAAGAACAGACCCCACTGCACATCGCCTCTCGCCTGGGCAAGACGGAGATCGTGCAGCTGCTGCTGCAGCACATGGCCCACCCCGATGCCGCCACCACCAACGGCTACACCCCGCTGCACATCTCTGCCCGCGAGGGGCAGCTCGACGTCGCCTCCGTGCTCCTCGAGGCGGGCGCCTCCCACTCCATGTCCACCAAGGTAAGGCAAAACGCTTCACATCCCTGTGCCGCTGGCATGGGAGGAGGTCTGTTCTGTGACCAGTGTGCTTTCACACTGAGAAATTGAAGTCGTTTGGACCTTTTGTTGTGTTCTTATTTAATTGGCAGCAATCTAGTAGACTGCAGTAATGTATCACAAGTTAATCAAATTTGAACTTGTTTTGCTGTCATCTAAAATTGGGTTTGGTTCCTATTGAAGCCAAATGCAGATCTTAATAAATACACAGTCCCAACAGGTTTAAAATGTCCTTGTTTCTCCCTTTCCCTTTGTCTTACAGGCTAGGCTTTTTTTGGGCAGAATTGCCTAAAAAGGAAAGGGAATGGCAGTGACACTTTTTTTTATGAGCAGGCCTCCTTTTATTCTTCAGTACCTTATTTACTTAAATCGTAAAAAAATTCTTCCCTGTGCTAGCTGAAAAGAATGTTCCTAAAACATAGAATTCAGCATCTGCCCAGTCACATCAAATGCTGCATCTATTTTCAGTGGCTCTAAAATGAGGTGTCACGTGACACAACAGGCCATTTTGTCTGGGATTATAAAAGAAATGCTCTCCAAAATCAGTAGTGGGTTTTTTAGCCAAAAATGGTACCAGTAGATTCCTAACAGAGAGATGAATATGTAAGAAAATAGATAGCTGTGAAGAGAATTATATACTAAGATATCTTTTCCAGATTTAAAGCATTTGATAAGTAAGAACCACGTAATTTTCACTGTTTATAAAAGTACCCTTGGTTTTACATCTGGAGCTTAAAACATGTTTATGAACAACGGCATGTCTTCTAGGGTTTAAAAGACTAAACCAGCAATTTTCAAATTATGATCCACAGATTACTGGGAGGGCTTGCTGTTCTTCTTTTATCCAGCTGTTAAATCACATTAGGATGGCTAAAAATACACTAAATACTTTCCTAATTTCCCATATTGCTTGATGGCAATTAGTACTGCAGGAACCTTCTATAATTATGAATAGGAGAAGATGGAGCCCACTAGATAATATCTTTATTATTATCATTATCACAGATCTATGATTTGTGAACTGAAGATGTTTGAGGTTACCCAGTATAAACTCTTTCTGAGGTGGGATTAATGGAACTAAATGATCATGATAATAAACATTAAACATCATTTATGTGCTGGGCAAATAGGGCATTGCAGCTTCCCAAAATTACTGTCAGGCAGTGGTGCAGGCTGCCACCTACTGTTGTACATCCATGAGGTTTCCTTACCGATTTTTCAGTTAAAACAGGCAAAGAGAAGGGCTTTTTTTAGCTTCAGTAAAACTTTGTGACCGTATGAATACACAAATCCAAGTACAAGTAGTTTTTCATCAAACCCTACTGGAGGAAGGCATTTGGAGTTTGGAGGGTTTTTTCGATGAATTTAATTGGCGTTTCATTGCTACTGGCAACGATTGATGCAGGAAATACTTGTAAAGCTGTCACCACAGAACAAAAAAAAGGCACTGCTGGTTTGGGGTGTAAATTTGAAGAACTGCCTTTGTTGCCCCCACGCAGTGGGTGTTGCTAGTACAGTCTGTATCAGATAAAATGTCTGCCAGCCTGACAGCACATACATAGGGAAGAATAATAAAAGGGAAAGTATTTTCTTGTGTTTCATGCTTCTCCGAGTGCTTTCAAGAGAGGCTGCTCTTTCTAGGTTCAGCTATCGATTCTGAGGTTGAAGAGTAAGTGCTTAACACATACTTCTTAAACAAGAGATGTCAGCATGTCCTTTAACACAAACATCTGTGTTTTATCTCCTGGGATTTTTCAGAAGGGATTCACGCCGTTGCATGTGGCAGCCAAATATGGGAGCCTGGAAGTGGCAAAGCTCCTGCTGCAGCGTCGTGCCTGTCCCGATTCTGCTGGCAAGGTACTGCTGGGGAAGAAAAAGGAGTGTGTTGCATTCTTTCTTGAGGAAGAACTGAGTGAAATATGCACACCGAGAAAGCTGCAGCTGCTTTTGCATGGTGGCTGAGGCTTTGTTGGGGTCGTGTCTCCCCAGGGTGGTGGCTGAGTGCTACTACCCAGCATGCTGGGTTTGGGTCTATGGCAGGAGGGTGCCTGGCTGCTCTGAGGGCAGGTGTGTCTGTGGCTCAGGAAGCAAAGGTTCCATCAAGCTGCCTAAATTCCCAATGGATAAACATAGCAGCAAAGCCCGGGTTTCCCTTGGTGTGGCACGAGGAAAGCCTGCGGCTGCCACCCTGGTTCGCCTGGTACGCTGCTTCTCCCCACTAACAGCCAGCTGTCTGCCATGGCCCCGCTGTCCATCCCCACTGCCCACCCCCGTGCCCTCTGTCCCTTGCAGCCCCCTGGACCCTTCCATCTCACCGCACCCCGGTCCGCTCCATCCCATTTCCCGCCGGTGTCCCGTTCCACGCCCGCGCCCTCGCCCCGTAACGCCCTAACGCCGTAACCGCCCTTTCAGAACGGCCTCACCCCGCTGCACGTGGCGGCGCACTACGACAACCAGAAGGTGGCGCTGTTGCTGCTGGAGAAGGGCGCCTCGCCTCACGCGACCGCCAAGGTGAGCCCGCCCGCCATGAGGGGAGCCTGAGGGGAGCCGGCCCCGGCAGAGCCTCGGCACAGCCGCGAGTGGCTTCACTGTTGTGCAGCGTTAGCAATGGCGTAAGAAATGTATATTCTGACCAGGCATACGAGGAATGAGCACAAAGGGAATTCATTCCAGATTTAGGGAGAGTATTGAGGTGTTGCTGCATCGGTGAGGGCAGCCCTGAGGGGAGCCCTGACGCTGAGGGGATATTCGGTCCCACCAGAGTTTTAGTCGCAGCTAGAAGTCACTTCACTATTGTGCAAGGTTAGCTGTGGCATTAGAAATTTCATTCTGGGGTTAGGAATGGTGTTATGGTATCACTGTGCAGGTGTGGGAAGTTGTAAGGGGACACTGCAGAGCCCTGAGGGGACCCAGCCCTGTTAGAGCTTTGGTCACAGCTGGAAGTCTCCTCACTGTTGTGCAATATTAGCATTGACTTTAGAAATGCATATTCTGATTTGTGTGCATTTAGAAATGCACACAAATCATTCCAGGGTTAGGAGTGGTGGTGCATTATCATAAAGGAAATGTGTAAAGCAAAACCTGCTAAAAGGGGAAAATGGTGACCAGATGGGTGCAATACCAGAGACTGTCCTGCCCTGTACAAGGCTGCTGATCTACAGGCTTTCAGGAAATGTTCAGAGATTGTAAACATTGTGTATTGAGAATGTGGTTTCCATGGCAGTGCATGGCAAGTTGGATAATTGGGGAAACTCCCAAACTTAAAAAAAACCCAACAAAGTAATCACAGGCCAACCCACCCAAGCACCCCCTTGGTGCATTTTCCCCTCACGATGTGTTATAAAGCAATTAGGAAGTTGTCTTATTGCCAGAAAATGCCATTCTACTGTGCTTAAATAATTAATTAAATCACAAAAACGTTCCACTCCCTTGCTATTTCCAGCCTGTGACTGACACGCGTCAAAATTCCATATGCAAACACTTCTCTACCCACATGCTCTGAAAAAGCATAGTGTGATGAAGGGTGCGCACCCATCACTCATCACGGGGAATGTCACTCATCGGTCAAAAGGGATTATTTGCAACATAGGTTGTACAAAATGTAGGTGTCGAACTTGGGATAATTTGAAGGTATCGGTAGAACAGTCCTCCCCACCCTGGTGAGGGCTGCCTTTGTTCCGGTTTAGATGGCAAAAATAACAGACGGACAAAGCAACACAACAGCAGGGCCATGTGGAACGTGTCTGGCCTTGAAAATTTAATGAACTCTCTAATAGCAGGGTTAACATCAAATAATACTGTTTTACGGTGCCTGACTTCTTAGGCTTATGTGGCTGCTGTGGTAACTTTATTTTCCTTTTCTTTCCTGGCTGGTGTCAGAATGGGTACACCCCTCTGCATATTGCTGCCAAGAAAAACCAGATGCAGATAGCTACCACTCTGTTGAACTACGGGGCTGAGACCAACATTTTGACCAAGCAGGGAGTCACTCCACTTCATTTGGCCTCCCAGGAAGGTCACACTGACATGGTGACTTTGCTTTTGGAGAAAGGATCCAACATCCACGTGGCAACAAAGGTAACTCACAATTGGAAACAAAGTATTTACGGGTGGAAGTATCCAGTAAGACGCAACATTTGTGTCTGTGGGTAGATGTAACACGTACCAGAAACCTGAGAGCTACAGTCTGAAATAATTCAGCGCTCTCACCAGCAAAGGCTCTTTTCCTCATGTCTTTATCCTTCGGCCTTTTCTCTAAGTGAAGAAATTTATATTCTCTGGCAAGTGAGAAAATAACGGTATTACTGGAGTAGACTAAGAAAAATTCTGTGGAAGACCTTTCCAATTTTTTTTTTAATGATTATGCATACAACTTTTTTACAGAAAACAAGGTCGTCAAAAAAATAAAACCCATTACTGTAAATCTTCACGAGTCACTGGGTTTATCCAGGGATATATGCAAATCTTATTTATGCAGGTGAAATCTTATTTATGCAGGTGAAAATCCTGCCGCTTTTGCTCGTACAGATTAGAATAGAAGGCTCACGTATCTCCTTGCGTGGAGTTACTATAGTAGTGATTACTATAGTATAGTCTGCTCATAGAAACAAGGTGATTTTCATTTCTTATACAAAATTTATTCAGTGCCTTGTTTACAAGAAAAAGCACTGCAGGTGATCACAGTGAGCTGTCATTTAAAGGCTGCATCCTTTTCCCTGGCATTTGAATGGGATCTATTTCTGGAGTTAATGTCTTCATTCTGACTCGTGCCTGCAGTTGTCAAGGTTCCCCTTCCTGTCTGAGGAGTGGGAAGCACATTTTATTAATGGGCTTCTCAGCTTCCCAAATTACATTGTTGTAGAAAATCTTGAGCATTCATGCCTGAAAGTTTTCCTCTACGGTTATGGTGATGTAATTGTTTTGGAGCTGTTTGTCAGCTGGAACAGGAGCAACATCGACTCTACTTTGTTTAAAAGCACCACCCATACTCAGAAGCTATAGTTAGGATCTGTTCATGTTTTAAAGATGAGGAAGTGGGAAAGTCTGGATTTCATTCCTTATGTAAAGGAGGGTTTTATTCTTACTTCTATCTGTTAATTTACTTACTCATTGTATTCCATCTCCAGGCTGGACTGACATCCTTACACCTTGCAGCTCAAGAGGATAAAGTGAATGTAGCCGAAATACTCACCAAACACGGTGCAAACCAGGATGCTCAGACAAAGGTAAATCATGGAGTGGCTGCTGTCTCCAGCCTGCCAAAGGGTGCTACCCTTGTCCAAGGAATGTTCCACTGAGCTTGCAGTTTTACTTCTTTGTTCTCCTCCTGTAGCTTGGTTATACACCTTTAATTGTGGCCTGTCACTATGGAAACATCAAAATGGTGAATTTTCTCCTCAAGCACGGAGCAAATGTCAATGCTAAAACAAAGGTAAAGAATTTTCCATTGCTTTGCTTTTGCTGTTTATTCTGAACATGGTAACCCAGCACTCCTACACGACATACCCTTGGGAACTATACCCATGGCATGGGAGGTGTCAGCTTATGGCAGCTGTAGTGGAGTGCCCTCTCTCTGCTCCGTCTCATGATGCGGTGTTCAGGAAAGAAAAGCCGGATAACTCTTTGAGTGTATGAAAAAGTGACACAGACAATCCATTTCATTGGGTTTTCTTTTTCTAATTACTTGCAAACTAGCAAATGCAAGTTTGTTCCCGATCTCATTTACACTTGGTTTACACCACTGTAATACCACTGTGCTGCCAAACTAGCAAGTAACAATTCAGATGCTTTGAGGGTGATGCCAGGTTCTCTCCAATATGCTGGGAGAAGAGTGGGAGGAGTTACTGCAGTTCAGTGTGTGGGTGGGATGACTCTGGGAGAGGCAGCAGCTGTGGTAGGGGAATGTGGTTTACTGAAGGAGAGTTTGGGGTTTTCTGAGGGGAATCTGACCAGTTACACTGAAATGGGCCTGACTACCAAAGTGTGAACAAAGCCCACTGACTTCAGCAGTTTCTCCTGTGATAAACTGGTGGGCACACCAGCCAAATGGGATGCGTTTTGTAGCAAGAGTTGTGTATCTTCTGAGAATACAAAGAGAGGTTCTGGTGGCAGCAACTGTGTGCTGTATCTCAGAAATCATCACATCACCCTCATCAGAAAGAGAAGGCTAACTCAGGAGCTGTGGGGCTCCAGCTTGGTTAAAGCTGAGTTCAGGCAATGGCTGGCTACTGACTTCAAGCTGGATGTCTTGGGACTGACAGGAAGTAGCCCACTGATAGTGTTTTTAAAATCTCGTCAAAATCACTGACTTGTAGTCTGCTGGTCCCTCTGGTCAGCTCCCCTGTCCCCATCTGGGACCTATGGGATGGTTCATTTCTCAAAGTAGCACTATTTTGGCACCATGGTCACAGGTCAACGTGGTAAGAAACAGCCAAGTAAATAATTAAAAGACTCTGGCCCATCCCTCATGGAATCACCCAAAATCAGTGGGCAAAACTAAGGGATTCCAAAAGGACAGGCAACCATACTAGAAAAACAGCTGATGAGAATTAATAAAGCAGACACTAGCAAGATCCAAACTATAGCTGCCAAGACGTTCAGCTGAGGTATTTGGAGGCTAACTCAGGGGACAGACCAAGTCATGTCTTTAGTATTAGGTCTGTGTGTTTAAAGGGCCACTGGGGCAGATTTGGATTCCATTCACCCAGGTATTTTACTTATTTAGAATAGTTTCATTATAGTCACCAAGTTTGTACAAGGAAGCAGTTCTCCAAAATCTCACACCTAGGGACCACTAAAAATACTGGCAATCCGTCAACTCGCATTGTGGCCTCAGTTTAAAGAATAAATCTTGGATTCTGGATAGGCATGTTAAAGAATGAGTAACCCCTGTGGCAGCTTGGACTTTAACTAGAGAAAGCCTGCACGATGCTTTGTGCAAGGAACACATGAATTCTGTTTCTGAAGGGCTGCACTAATATTTAAGTAAAGATAGTGAATCTAGTTCCCACTAGAACCTACAGTAAGCAGTAGTTCTTAGTGGTCCATGCACTCATACTGTCAGTTTAAGAACTGTAACAGTTCTGAGCTATCTCTGTCTAATTAGCAGTGCAAAACATTACTGGCATCTAACATTACAGAGCTAACTCTCAGAGCCCATTTTCATAGCCTGCCCCAGGCTTTACATAAGGGTACAGTGATATCAACCTAGGGTTTTCTTCCAATTTCTTCTCTACTTGCTTTCAAAGCCAATTGCAAATAATTTTGTAAATCAATTGCCTGGCTGGACTTACACAATACCATCTCAGATCAGCCAGCTTAAGCACACTTTGGTTATGTTTCTGTATTGTGTGACATGAGAACAAACCACTGGAGCGGATGAGTATATTGAACTAAGCATGTTTATTAAGGCAGACACTGTGTGCGTGTTCCTAAGTGTAATTACAGCTTGGTCCAGCCTTTTGGAAGCAAAATGAAGCTAAAATTGATTGACATTTGTAATAGGTATATGTTTGTTAGTCTTTTAAAAAGCAAATAGGCTTTAATCACTGCTGTTAAAAACGATGTGTTTTTTAAATTGATTCAGATATTTTAAAGGCAAATCTCCGAGCCTCTGTTGAGAACTCGGATGTGAAGGAAGAGGAATGGTCTCTGCCTCAGCTATGATTCTATGCCCTCCACATGCCCCTTTAACTTTGCTGTTCCTCATTGTTCCTTCCTCTGATTTAGGAAGTGGGGGAGAAATGTCTTTTCATAGATTTATTTTACTGTGAGAGAAAGATGTTTTTTGAATAAGAATATTATCTTCCTTTATATATTCATGAATCTGGGGAAGGAGAGTTACTATTACTGAAGGTTTATTATTTTGTGGTCTATTGATGTCCTAATTTATGTTTGAAATGTCTGAAAAGGAGCAGAATGAAGCAAAATGAAGTGTCTGATCTAATAATGGGTTCTTGTTCTTTGTTTGCTTTTGCTGTCACCGCCGTGGATAACAGAATGGGTACACCCCTCTTCACCAGGCGGCTCAGCAAGGCCACACTCACATCATCAACGTCCTGCTGCAGCACGGGGCCAAGCCCAACGCCATCACGACTGTAAGTCTGACGTGCCACTGGGAACTTGTTTCCCTGGACAATTCTTTTCTTTCCTTCCTTGGGGCTCGAGAGCAAGCCGTTGTTTTGGTGAAAGTGTTCCTCATACAGCTGGTTGTCATATGTGGAAATGTAATTTCCTCTGCTTTTCCTTATCCTCTTAAGATGGTTCGCATCCGTCCTAACTGTGCACTAAGCTAAACGTGAGGCGGAGAAGCAGATACTGAGCTGCAGGATCAAGCTGGCCACAGCCGACTGTGCCAGGCTCCTTCAGTTTCCCTCCACCTCAACACTTCTGTCTGGAAACTGATATCTGCAGAAGGAGTTTTCCATAAAAATCGAGAGCAGTTCAGAACCCGTTTTTTTAATTTAGACCCCAATTTCTGTCTCTCTATCCACCGGATTGGTTACAGGTTCTTACTGAGTTCACTGAAGTTAATATCTCCTCAAAGACCGTCAATAGCTCCTGGCACGGCTCCTTCTCTGCAGTCAGCCAGGAATGCAACTGTCCTATTTCACATCAATGTTGTTATTAGTCACCTCTCATTGGGTAATCATCAGAACACTGCCAGAGCATGCAAAACTCCTGTCATTCCCCAGAGTGGATCAGTTTTCTGTATGCCTTTAGTGTGCATGCTTAAATCAGCACTGGCATTGCGTTTGGTCCTGGGAAAATCACATGGAATAATCTCATGTGAAAGTTATCCAAAATACCAGTTTGTGCACTCGATCGTCAAGTGAGAGACCACTGTGGTCAGCTTCTGGGGCTGTAGGTACTGTTTGGTGTGTTCAGCTGAGGGTCTTTTGACTTGATTTCAGTCCTCACATTGGGGCTGTCATGCCCAAATCCAACCCAACAGCTGACTGTTTCCCTCAGATACTCGATCTGTCCTTGTCCACACAGAGCAACCTCTGGCTTGATTTAAGAGAGAATTTCAACCTGAGACATGTGGCAGGGAGATATGGAAGTGGTGTATGAGCAGCTAGTGTGCAAGTGACAGTAACAGTCAAATTACTTGTGCTGTGAAGGTGCTAATCTGTTCATTTTGTGCTGCTAATGCACAAACTCTGTGTTGCTTCAGGATTGCTGAGCTAGGCTAATACGGAAGAGTTTAAATTAACTAAAGTTGTTGCTAAAGAAGGGAGAGCCCTCAGGCTGATAAACCCTGCACATGGTGCAGTGGGGTCACAAGAGAAATCATTTCAGTGCAAAGAGAGGTACAGTGACAGTCCGTGATTCCTCAGGAGGCCAGCATATTGTCCCTTGGTTCAGTGTGAAATAGCATGGAACAGTTCTGTGTAGAACTCTTTCCAAAGAGCCACGGAACACATCCCTTCCTCCCCTGCCCAAGCTGAATGACATGGGGACCATGGACCGGCAATGTTCCAGGAGATATGTTGCTGTATTGTGTGACACGAGATAAAATGGGGATAAATAGGCCTAAACTCTTGCGAAATTATTTTAACGTCCATTTGATGAATGACACGTCTCTATATTATGAACATGCAAACTGCAAATAAACATATTTAAATGGAAATATATTCCTCACTCCCGAGCATTTTGTGGTTTGTATTTGTTAAATTGTTAGCTTTTGTGAGCTGTTAATGGAAATAGGGCTTTTTTGTATGAAGGAATAGGAGTATATGTGGACAACACAGCTGTAATTTTGTTGTATTCCCCAGATAAAGGTGTAACAGTTTCAACTGGAAGTGAAACTGTAACAGGTTAAAATACTTTTTACCTTTTAGAAGTGTATTTCTGCAAAATAAACTCCAAACTTGTGCAGGCAAGACTGAGTGAAATGTGAGCTCTGAAGGGTTAAACCATACAGCGCTGTAGTATTTGGAATCGCTGGCAGATGTAAGTGTGTTGTGTTACCATGGCAATTGGGGCTATAGTCTTAAAGAAGTTACAAAGACAGAGTCAGATGTAACGGTAAAAAAGCCGTGATTTTCCTAGGCTGTGCCTTGTTTTGGATGGAAATGCTGGCTCATGCAGCGTGGAGAGTGATCTCATTGGTTCACATCACAATCCTCCCTCTCTCTCAGCGCGCTCTCCCCCTCTCTCTTCCCTTCAGAATGGTAACACAGCCTTAGCCATCGCCAGGCGCCTGGGATACATCTCCGTGGTCGATACGCTGAAGGTTGTAACGGAGGAGATCACCACCACCACAACTGTGAGTTGCACATGCATTCAAATGTGGCTCTTTTTTACTCACAGTGTTGTCTTTCTGCTCTTCCCTCAGGCTCTCCATGCATCTCTTTCCTTTTCTGTTTTGTTTGGGGGGTTTAGCCCCCCACTTCCCCTTCCTGTTGTATTTTGCTACAGTGCTTGGAGTGTATCTTATAAGCATGTGGAAATGTGTGCAAGGCAACAGGCTCCCCTGAGCTAGGGAGCAAAATCTGTGTGTGCACCGATGGAAAACAACAATTCAGAGTAAAACTTGTTTCTGAACCTGGGTCTGAGCTGCAAAGCCAAACTTTGCAGAAGTTTGTGCGTTGTTGTTTAGATCCTGCCCTGTTTCTCTGTTTCTCTTTTCACCTCTCCTTTCCCATCTGGCCTTATACCTCCACACTTTTGACACCTCCTGAGGCTCAATTCTTGCAGCATCTCTGTGTTTGGACTGTACCAGCCATGGCCTGGAGCCAAGCCCAATGATGCCCACTGGACGGCTGTGAATCACATCAGTCATCTTTTTACTCAAGTCACTTCCAGTTCAATCAGATCCTGTTTCTTCAAAATGCAGAGGAATCTTTCCTTATAGGCTCAGCCCTCTCAGTGCTCCACACTCTTGGAGTCTATATTTTGACACCAGGGTTCGTGAACGGTGTGTGCTGAACATCAGCAAGGTGGTACAGCAGCTTTAAGCTAGGAAAAGCTGATCTATTTGGACATGTGTGAGGGGAAGGTTTTCCCTTCTTGCACTTTTACCTCCCATCTACGAATGTCATAGCAGATAGGGAGGGAGAACATTAGAAAAAGTGCATAATTTAAGAAATTAGATTTAATTTAAATCTTGGTTACTGCATGTATCTTGAAACACTGCTGTAAGGTCATGCTTTTCCATTTTATTTGATTTTTAAAAAAATTTAATGCAAGATTAGCAGTCTAGAAACCCCATCAGCTCTAGATGACATTTAGGAGCTCAGAGCTGTAAAAATCCAAAGATTACTAAAAAGATGCCGCTGCTCAGTCGCAGAGAGGGTTAGAAGAAGAGAAGTCCCAAATCTTTTGTAAAGAAATGGGAAAATAATTTTGATTTTGTTGCATGCTGACAGCATATCCTGCTTGATATGAACCGAGGAAGATGCAATAAAGGTAATGTGGCATAAGGTTACAAATAGAATGAGTCATAATTTATTAAAGACCTGCAAAGCTCAGGCTGAGTCAGGTTTGAAGAAGGAATTCCAGCACAATTCCAGAAGTCTCTTAATAAGGACTGTGTGTTTCTGTTGTTATTACTTCGTGGTCTGGTTTAATCATATAGCATATTGCCCATGTAAGTGCATAAACACATATGTATCTAATCAGAAATTTAGGAAAATAAAACCTAGGGAAAATTTTTTTGAGAAACTTTAGTTCTTATATTTTTAAGCTTCAGAGGACACCTTTGTCACATCTTCTGTGCTGTGTCCTGGCACAGGTTTTTCATTCATTGTTTGATAAAAGCAGTAACTTTCTTTCTCATTTACGCTGTGTTTCACTGTGCAGCCTTGGACTTTGTCTCATGTTAGTGTTAGATCTTTGAAATAATAGGAATTGCACTATGAAAAGACACTTGTGAGTTATTTGGATGACTGTTTCTTTAAACATTGAAGATTAATGTTTTTTTCTGCCAAATACCTCGTGCCTGGGGTTTAGGACTGAATCAAGTACTGAAACTTACTTGCAGAGTTGACCTTTAGTGCTTGCACATAAGAGAAATCTGAAATCTTGATCTGTGTCTGCATACTTTAAAAGTCATGTGGGAGCCCTCGACAAACTCAGCAGATTCTCCAGCCATGAATTCATCTAAGCCTTGTACCTTAGGGATGTATGGAATGGTGGTGTTTGTGGCGGGGGATGTTGATTAAACATAATTTAGAACAAGTCCTGAAAAGCAGGGCTAAGTAGCAGGCGCTCGCTGCATTCAGGTTCTCCAGATGGTGAGGTTGGTGTTGCCAAACCTGAGCGCAGCGCCGAGCCCTGAGAGAAGGTGTTGTCACCATAGCCACCTCATTCTCTGAGGCTGGGCTGAGCACTGCACTGAGGATGTTACACAGCCTGATGCTTGATTGATATTCAAGTCACTGGCACTTGAGATGAGGAAAAGATCTCCAGTGCCAAAGCCTTTCTTTGCTCTAACTTGGAACAAATCTTCCTCTTACTTGCATTAGTACTGTTGTTAGCGGAGCCACATGAGTATAAAGCAATAGAGAGAATAAAGTGGCCTTTTTCTACTGAAAGATTAGCGAGCAATAGGAAATCAGAATAAAATGGACTTTCAGAGGTTTGCTATGCAATTGAGTTTGTGGCCATTTACACAAACAGGCATAGCCTTCCTGTGGATGGATGAACGTATGAGGAGCTTTCAAGTTGTTTACAGTATGCTGCTCTGAGTAAGTCATTGCTGAAAGCACATATGGGTTTATATACCTGAATTATCTGTCTGAATTATTCTGTGCCACCCGATGAAAATCTGGCCTTACAATGAAAGGCTCAAATACAGAAGCCTTAAGTAAACTCCATCGTGGAATTCTCAGTGGCACTAAATGGTAGGGAGTTTGAGAAATACACACTGAGCAGTTTTCCTTGTGGGCCATTGGCAGGGCTAGATACAGATTTTAAATTTTGAGAGTGTTTGATGTGCCTATCAATTAAAAAAATTCCAATATCACATTAGAAGCTCCTTTAAAAACATGAATTCCCAATAGAACTTGTTTGGATTAGAATTAATGTAGAATTAATGATTAAGTGGGATTAAGAATTAAGTAGAATTAACAATTCTTGCTGAGTTCAGTGTTCCAAAGATGGCACTGAAGATTTTTTCTTCTTCTGTAGTGTACATGTGCACACACACTCTCTTGACTCTCTTTTCCAAGCTTTGTTTCAATTGTTAAACTATGAAGTAATTTTTTTCTTACTGATGGGAAAATCAGGAAGTCAATAAAGTATCCTTGCTTCCCTGTAAATAGATAATAATGTCTGCAAGCCTTGGAGACCGGCCTGCTTTTATATGGGGGCCTGTAAAAACCTGAGTAACAAGTAGATGGATGTAGTGGTCAATAAATCTTCGTTACCTGGGTGATAGAAAAGCGGACAGTGATCCTCTACCTGCAGCTTGTGCTTTCACTTAGCTGATTGTTCAACTTATTTCTTAACTCTGGTGTTGAAGAGGCAAAGTCGGTGAATGACAGCACCTCCCCATCTGTCATCGCTGGCCTTGTCACCCCACTGCTGCCTGACATTTCTATCCCAGGAGAGCCATGGGAATACGGGCAGAAAAGTCAGTCCTGGTGGTGGGGGCATTCGGTGAATATAAGCTAATTTGCAACCCTGAACATGTGTTCTGCTGCAACAGAAATAATTAGTTGTTTTTACTCGTGGGGAAGAGTGAATTTAGGAGCCTAATTGGGATTGCCAATTAAGGCAAAGGGCATTGTTCTTTCCCTGTACCTCAGGAGGGTAAACTGGAACTGCTGTCAGAGTTAAATAGATTTCAGAAATGTAAAGCAGACTTTTAAAACAAATTTCCAAAGTAATTACATGGTTGGTAACTTAGTTATTTGTGAAAGTGCAGTATTTTACAATAAGCAAGAATGCTGGCTTTGTCAGTTGTTAGAAACAGAGAAGTACATGACAGGATCAGGAAGTAACTAGTAAGTTTTGTGCAACAAAAGCTGCTATTGACTTCACTGCTTGATACCGGTGGGCATTTTCACAGAAGTATATTGCATGAGGGACTCAGGCTTTGGCTGATTTAATTATCCCTCACATGAAATGCTTTCACTCCTTTGCCTGTAATGTTCATGTATGCGTGATAGACGGTATCTGCAGCAGGGAGTGAGCGCTGCCTCAGAGGGGGTTTCTCAGGGGAAACATGGCCTCCTGGCACTGCTCTCCGTGCCAGAGGGGCACCTGTACTCCCACACATCCTTAAGGGCCATGTGCCGGCTGCCCTCCGCAGCTCCCCAGCTCAGCTGGGAGGAGCCAGGGAAGTTGGTACTTTACGGTTCTGACCAAGGCGCTTCTGGTCGCTGCTGCTTTTGAAGCCCTTGGCAATTTGTCCCCTGTATTGTAACACACTGAAGAGTTCCCTGCAGGCAACTTTTTCATGTCTTGCACTTCCTACAGTTTCTCTCATTATGTTCTTGATCTCCTTCTCCAGTCTGAATTGGGATGCTAAAAGGATGTCCCCATCCTTGATTCAGCACCCCTGGACATCTTCTGTTTCCTCCAAGAAGTCATTTATGAAGATAAAATTATATCTAAAAAAAAACTTCCAGTATTTTCCTGCTCTGTGCTCTCATGTCTAACCAGTATCCTCCTACTATTACTCAGTCCATTCTTGCCTTGGTTCAAAATATTTTAAGCTTTTGTGTGCACAGGATGTTTCAGAATCTTCAAACAACTTTTTTTAAACCCTGATGCATACGTGCTTAGGGGGAATATACATTATTTTTTAAAAGGATTTAATTATTATGCACTGTAGTCACCTTTTTTGGGAGAGGAGGGAGAAATATTTCAAGTGGTCTGTGTAAATCCTTCACATCTTTTTTTAGTTTAGGAATTTCACATCATTCATAACTTCATTTCCAAATGCTTTACAATTTAATAATTTCCATATGCCACATACAGCTTTCTGAAGCTCTTCTGTAGACATTACCTAATTCATTTTTAAATCATCTTGGAAACATTGAGCGGAATTGTTCTACATGCACTGTTTTAAAATAAATTTTATTCCTCTGACCAGTTCATTATCTTATATTTTTTGTACCTTTCTGCCAGAAGAAATGTTAATTTATGCAGCACTGAGAATAGGAGCTTCTAGAATAAAGATGAAAAAGAAAGTTAGGGGAAGGGGAAACACGTTATGAAATGCCTCAGCACATCCCACTGCAGTCTCTGTTGAAAATACCCTGCTACAAGCTTTGCTCCTCTGTTTGGTGTTTAATTCGAGGACTGACGATTCTGTCTTTGCAGACTGTAACAGAGAAGCACAAGCTAAATGTACCCGAGACAATGACTGAGGTCCTGGATGTGTCAGATGAAGAAGGTGAGTGACTTTGCTAAATTCCTCTTCCATATCCCCTATGGAACCTGTTATATAGGCTCAAGAAGCTGCTGGAACACTCTGACATCTTCATTTTGCTGTGCTTGAAATGAAGTTCTTCTTTCAATGATGTAATCATTATGGTATTTGCATAAAGATGCCAAAATTTGACACAAAGCAAAATCCTGAACCCCTACATCTTTTTCAGAAAAAGCTTATCTGGACCAAATTGGCAAATGAGAGCATTTCCCAACTCCAGGTTTTAAAATTTCAGTGTAGAGCTGTCCCAAAGCTGGTTTTGACCTTCCCATAAAGAGGAATCCGAGCAGTAATTTTTTTGGATCCGTGCCACCTGTATCAGATACAAATACCCAGGAATTTTGCCTAATTGGAAACATTTGTGTAAGAAGATGCATAAGGTGCGGGGTGAGGAGAGCATTCCCTTGAAGGAGCTTTTGGCACAGGAGGACTCAAGGATACACGCGGCATGATACAAAGTAACAACATGCTGATAAGTTTGGCACTCGGAGGCTCTTGCATGTACAGGCAGGAGCCGTGTGTTGTACCACTTAGCTACATCCCGAGGAAATTTCTGTGAACTTCTGGGAGGAGTGATAAATATCACACTTTTATACAGCTCACAATTGCAGAAAGGGCCTAAACTGTCCCTTTCTAAGACTTCGCAAGTGACTTCTTAGAAATTTCAGTCACAGCAGTATTAATAAATATAAAGACATTTGGAAGGAGTTTCTGTGTTCCATTTTACACTTGGCAGTGTTAATATTACAATATCCTATGCGTGCCATTTTATGGTAGTTGTTTTTATTTCATGCAAATAATTCGTGGAGTGAGTAATTTCCAGAAAGTCCTGGGAATTTGGAAAATCAAGTTACAGAGTTGGTATTTTTCTTTTACAAAGAACACAGACGCACTTGTGGTTCTAAATGGTGCACGAAGTTAATGGCATTCATTAATTACAAGTGCTTGTGTTGCATTTAGAAATGGGATTTATGCTGATAAATGAGTTACGCTCTTGAGCAAATGGGATGCTCAGGCTCCAGATGCAACTTTTTGTTTTAAAATGCAAAAGCAAACAAGTGTGATTCAAAACCAATTATTTTGTGCTGCATCATGACCAGTGAAATTATTTTGCTACTTTGTCTCTGATTAAGAAACTTTGAACTGCTTGTGTAATTATTATGTTGAATTGCTTATTGCCTTATGTTCACCTTGTTTTCTCCCAGACTTTTGGTCTACCATTGAATTAGCTTTAAAACCACAAAGCCTAGTATGCCTTCCTGCTTCTATGGGATTAATCCAGCGTGTTCCTTTTTCTCAAACCAATTTGTGTGTTGTACAGCCTTTAAACACTCTGATGATGAACCCTTCAGTGATGGGGAAGCATATAGTGGCACGGGTGCTGTTAGCAGGAGTTCGTGGAGTAAGACCTACAGACTTTCTCTTTTTGTTTAACTCAGACTGTTTGGTTTATTTTTTGTGTTGAAACAACACTAGTTTGCATAATCTGGGTGCCTAACACTGCTCCTCTCCGTTACTTTTGAAGTGTGGCTGAGTGTGTGTTTCCTGAAAGGTGGGTGGAGGAAGGGAAGCTAGAAAATCTCAGATTTATTACCTATATCTTGAGTATGTTGGCAGAAGTTGAAGGGGCTGTCCCGTATGACTAATGCTCTCCCGTGCTTTGAATTAACATTCACTGCAAGAACTCCTAACGTGGATGGTGCTTGTCACAGCGGCTTAAAATAGCTGGGGACAGGAAGGATGCAAAACTTGTTTCATAGAGAGGATGAACCTTTCAGTGGTGGTGTAGCATTATAAGAGGCTAGCAATAAGGTTTCTGTGATGCTGTGTTCTTTCAAGTGACACAATATGTTCTGAAACAAATCGATGTGCTGCTGCAAACCTGCCAGCTGTATTTATATAATTACCAAGTTGAACACAAGAATACTTGAGCAAAGAAGTGTTTCAGGTCCCATTGTGGAACATGTTCATCACTGGTGATAAGTATTTTGCATTTTGCTTGGAAGATAGTTATACTGCATAATGGTATGCTGTCATGTTGTTAATGTACTATTCATATTCCTACAACAAATTTAACATCCAGGCTTAGCAGTATAAAATAAAAGACAAGTATCTATCAGATAGCTCACCTTGGTATGGAAGGTCCTGCTCCGTGTAGCCTGCTTTAAAGTAGTAGGACTCTTGAATGGACCGAGAGTCCCACTAATGCCTCTTCAATTTTCATGTGGCATTTTTGTGTTTATCCACTGAATTATTATTCAGAATTCTTTACCTTTTATGGTACCTGCAAAACCAAATCTTCCTGTTGAACAGAATCACGTGATATTTTTTATTTAAAACGGTGTTTGATCGCTATTGATGAGGATTGCACTACAGACTCCCATAGGCAGAGCTGTTAAGTGACGTGGTTTGTGCAACGTGTAGCCCTGCCAGCAGAAATGCTCTGTGTGGATAAAATTGCACTGAAAACCCTGTATATTTTTATCATCGTATCTGCCTTGCTATATTGCTGCAAAGTTCAGTTGCTTTAAAGCTGTCACCACAGAAGAAGCATTTTGCACCTGAGGGATCCTTAGAGCAGTAAAGGGAAATTACTCCAAAGCGTCTTGTGAAATGTATTTTAGTGATGTCTACAGAATTAGTGAAGTTAGGCACAGGCAAATATTTTTTTGTTAGGGCTGAGTCCGTGTAGATACACAGGAAAATCTAGAAAAGGCGAGAGCCTGGTTTCTTTCTTATTGTCCCATGTATTAGTATGCTCCTCTGTACTCATTCCATGCCTCATTTTTGTGGCAGAAGAGCTGCACAAACCAACAGCGGTTTATCTTTGAGACTCCCATGGGAGATAGTGCAGTAAGTCTAGTGCTGTATAGAGAGAATACAACCAGTAAAACAGGATGTTCAAGAGCTGTCATTTGTTTCTTTCTGTGCCTCCTCGTCACCAGTAAGTTTTCAAAAGTTGTAGTTTCACTGTCTGTTTGAGCCCAAGTTCTGGCAGCTGCAGAAGTTGTCAAGCTCTAACCATGCTTCCCCACATCCTCCGTTCTGGCAGCACAAACGTTTCACCATGTGGTGACCCAGCCCAGAGAACTGATCTGTCTGGAAATGAATCTCTTTGTTTGTCCTGACGAGTTATTTTCCAGCCAGACAACTTTTGCAGGCAGAAGGGAATAGAAAGGCTGAAGTAGAGGGTGAAGCACTGCTGTCAGGAGCAGCATGGCCTGAGATGGCAACCAGGAAAGTTGACTCACGCCAAACTGTGATTAGTGCTGACATTGCAATTGCAGAGAAGGGATAGACAAAGGCTGTCATGTGCAAAGAATTCACGGACAAGGTGTCATATCTGTGAACCACAGCCTTGTTTAAGGATATCCACCAAGTGACCTTGGATTCCAGAAAGCATTTCGCAGCTGATTCTATATCTGGCTGCATCAGATTTCTGATTAGAAAGAAAACCCCCCCCCCTCCCAGTGCTTAAATACAACAATGAATTTCCTGAGTGCCCCCACACACGGCCTTGGAGTCGCTAACACTGCTGCATACCTGTGAGAAACGAGCAGCTAAGTCTGGGCAGAATCCACTGCTGTTGTACATGCACATAATTCCTCTGAAGAAGCACCTGAATTAGTGGGAAAACTTCATTTCCTTAATTAAACCTGGAAGTTAAAGATGCAGCCGGGAATTGTTCTTGGTTAGACTTAAGTTGCTGTTGCTGCACATTAAAACACAGTAAATTTAGAATAGCACTGTTGAATTAATTCGCCCTCTAAGTAAAGCAGTATATATAACCAGTAGTATAAAATGCAGCCACAGGATGCTGAGTTACAGAAGTAAATCTTCGGTGGCTTAGGGATGTAGGGGTAGTTTGATCTTTTATTCTTTCTTACCTAGATCCAACATAGCTTCCTAAATACCACAGTAGGCACCTGTCAAGTACTGGAATTCATTTTGCAACAGGTTAATATGCAAGAAAACAAAATCAAGGTGTCTCTTCCTCCCCAGAGGTCCTTGAGAGTAGAAGTACACTTCTTTTTTTCTTATTTGCTTCACCTTCTGCCATTCTGAGAGTACTGCCCTGAGCTCCCCATAGTTGACATGGTGATTCGTTTTAAGTCATGTATCAATATTTGAAACCGCACATGAAACCCCACTTTCCTGGCTGGCTAAAAATAAAGTTAAAGCATTAGCCAAGTTGTAATCCAGGGAAGCTTCTAGTGTGGGCCACTAAACAGAGGATTGACTTAGGGAACTGAAGGTGTCCAAAGAAAGTGGCAGAGGAACCATGCAGTTATGGAATATATATTGCATAAAAATTGTTATTGCCATAGCTGTCCTTTCTCCATGTGCAGCACTTCTGTAGTGAGCTTTAGACTTATCCTCACGCTGCAGAGAAAACAATAATTTTGGCAAGCTCATGTAACTGTATCTGGCTTTAAAAGCATCTATTAAAATGATTTCTGGCAGTTTGACACAGCCCCATTTCCTTTATTATTTTATTTTAAAATTTTCTCTATGTTTTCTCTATGTTTTGTGAGGAACAATTCCAGAGCAATTCTCCTACAGCAGTTGTATTTTGCAATTTTGCAAATTCATAGATGGCCACTGCAAACCACAGAGCATCGGTGTCAAGGGTTATATTTGTCACAAAGTGGTTAGTAAGTGGTGGAAATGTTCCTGGCAGTAGTTTGATGGGGAATGAGATGGCAGAAGGATTCTTTCTGGCATGATGAAAAAGGGCAGTTCCTGTATCGCCACAAAGCGACCATCTGGTAAGATGTGCTGTGTCAGGAAGCCCTTGGTCAGCTGAACATGCAGTCATTTAGACTTCAATACCTATTTTTTCTCTTCATATGCTGGGATGCACTGTGTGCTTTGGGCGTTCATCTCAGGAGGGAAGATGGGAGGGCACAGGGGGGTCGGGCAGTTCCTCAGGCCTCGCCTGCTATTGCAAGATATCCGTGCACTGTCTGGGTACTGTTTGCAGATGTCCCATCACATCAAACACTGCAACTCAGCCCCGCTCTTGACAACTCTCAGATGAGAGGCCAAAGCTGAAATCAGAGTAGACTTCGGATTTGTTTTTCTGTTTTTTTAAGGTTGTGGGTGTGATGAAAGCGGTAAAGATTTCGCCTTTGTTTCTGTTATAAATGGAATGTCTGGCATGATTATAATTATCTAGTTTATTTGAAATATAACTTGAAATTCCTTTTACTGTTTGATTAACAGCATTGCCTTAATATCTTCCAAGTTTTCACTAAGCCCTGTGCTTTTTAATGTGACATTCCCAGGAAACAGGAGACATCATCTGTCAAATGACAGGAAACATGGAATGATTAAATGCATTTTATTGTTTTCTGAGAAACTGTGCCCTGTTTCTCCCTCTTGATGTGGGCAGATGGAATTTTCAAGGGTTTTTGTTGTTATACTGAAAAGAGTCGAGACACATTTTTACATATAATATTTAGATATGCATAAAAATCTTAATCCCCCCCCCAAAGTTGACTTCATTATAGATGACAAATAATAAATTATTTATTTCTTAGCTGAAACGTCAAGCTAGAAAAAATAGCTTGCTTTGTTTTGTGGAAACAAATACCAAGATGAGCTTCAGTTTGCCCACACAGCCTAGGAAATGAGAAGGGTTGAAGCTCTTGGTGGCCTGGGGTCATGTCGTGTGGCTCTGTGGGTCACACCAAGCCTCTGGCAGGCTCACACAGCAGTGATTTACCAGCGGGAAAATGACTGAAATATCCAGGCAGAAACTGTGGAGAGGAAGTGTCTTGCAAGTGGGAATGAAAAGAAACATCTACACGTTGCTTGGCAATGGAATCTGTTTTGTTAGTCTGCTGGGGAAAAGCAAACTGTGACTTCATATAGACAGAATTTCCTGGGGAGAAGAATTCTGGACCCAAAAAAAAGGATTAAATTTTGTTATTCAGAGTGGACGCATGAAGGTTACTGTGTCAGATAACAAATGATCATTTAGGCTGGGATTCCTTATGTATTATGATCATTCCCATCTATGCAAGTGAGCTTATTTCCAGTTTCTGGATGTTGCCATGTTCTAGAAATATGAATTTTGTTGCTGATCACAGAAAGATGTTGGAATATGGGTGACAGAGCCTCCTATGATGTGGAGTTTGGGGAGTAGAGAGTTTAAATTAGCCTTTGCAACGGTAAGGCATAAGGCCACAGAAAACATGTTTTCATCTGAAAACACGTAGATTGCAGTCAAATAAGTGGTGATATTTAACCATAAACTGTCAGGCTGGGATACAGCATAGCTGTGTTCAGAAAGCTGAAATGGACTAAAGAACAGAAAGACCATGCTTTAGAGCATAGCAAAGAAATATGCCTCTTGCCAGTGTGTGCAACAGCAAAAACTGTATGAAATCTAATTGATTAATCAACTTGATTTTAATTTTATTTTTCAAAAGATCTTGCTTGATGTGCCAGTTTGATTAAATACATTAATTGCCGGTGGTTTGCAGTGTTTCCTGAGTGGAAAATGCCTCCCTGTTCATTGTGCCCATGGAGCTGTTAGACCCTGACGTGCCAATGGAATCAAACTCGCGTGTGTGTTTATCTCTGTCCCTTGGGTGATTGATTTGCAGGTGATGATACAATGACGGGAGACGGAGGGGAGTACCTTAGGCCGGAAGACCTCCGGGAACTGGGAGATGACTCTTTGCCAAGCAGCCAGTTCTTAGATGGAATGAACTACCTGAGGTACAGCTTGGAAGGAGGACGCTCGGACAGGTATTTGCCTGGATATGTAACTCTTTTGTGATGCTTCTGCATTCGTTTTGCTGTAAGTGTGTGAGATCCCTTTGCGGGGTCTGTCTGCTTGGGGTGCACTGGTCAGCATTTGTTTACTCGGTGCGTCAGCGTGGCAGTCACCACTCTGCAGGAGGAAGGCGTGGTCATCCTCATCTCCTGCTGCCACGAGTCAGGGGATGGGTGGGCAGGGCTTTGAGCATCAGGTGAGCTGACTTTTTGGAGTGGTTTTCTGTTTTGAGATATCAGGAGAGAAGCAATGGGCTTGATCATTCTGCACTGGACTGGCAGTGAGTGTATTGTCTGCAAGCACATCCACTCTTTCTGATTCCTTGTGGTCGAATTAGCAGGAAAGGGAATGATTGTCCTACTGACACAACTATAATAATAATAAAATAGGAACATTAGTGTGTTCAGTCCGGACAACGTACTGCTCTGTTTATATCTAACAACTTGAACTTAAGCCTAGATGTCTTTGCGGAATAATAATGCCTGCAGCTTTGATTTAAGTTTAATTTTTTTTTTGTTTTTGGAGAGTGTCGTTATAGTCTATAAAAACGATGGAGTTCCCTTCCCAAAAGGAGAGCCTTCATTAGTGAGCATAAGTGTAGGCTCAACCCGGCAGATTAACCCCCACAGTTCTAGTTCAGAATAGCCACCCAGGCATTCCTGGGTGTAATCTCCACTGTCTGCAGACTCACTGCCTTTAGAACTGGGGTACACTGAAGGGAATAAAAGAAAAAAAATTGAAATCTTGGCAACAGAATTTTGAAGCTACCTCGTTTTCCAGTCTCGGTCGTTATTCTGGCAGCATTTCCAAAGCTCAGTGGAATCAGTAGGATCCGTTCTGTTTGCTTGAGTAGGCTGTGAATTGCTTCTGGAACAAAAGATGTCAGGAAACAGTTTGATTTGCCTCACAGCATGTGTAAATCCCATCATTCAGGTCCTGCAAGCCTGGAGTCTCTGTTGGTTTTTAGACGGTTCCAGTGAGTCCACTGAAAACAAAGTTGACTGTGTGGTGTTTTAACTCTCAGAGGAAGTTTATGAACTGCATCAGAATGCCTAAAATCAAAACCTTTTATTCTTTCAATGGTAACAACGTTTGGGAGTTTTTTAGATTTGAGGATATTGGATAGAAATTATTGTGGCAGGCAAGCGTTAAGCCAGTTTAAGTTAAGTTCCCATTTAGAATATTTTAGCTTTTAAATAATGTCAGTGGATTTCAGTAGATTCTCGCTGACACGCCATTGATATGATTTTTGTGTTGTATGAAAATTATTTCAAATCATATATCAAGCAAACTTATATTGAAATGAAGCAAAGTTCTAAAGGGAGAAACAATGAAAGAAGGACATCTTTCTAACTCCATGGTCTCATTTTCTGTCGCCTTCAGGTTAGTGATTTTAAGGATTTTCACAGAGACTGCTTCACTTGTTTGGCATTTCCTTTTAGTGTGATTTTCATTGCGTTATAATGACTTTGGTTTTTCAGGAAATTCAGTAAAGCAAAGTAGTATTAGTAGTTTAGACTCATATAATCTTATGCATGAAAAAATTTGATTTAAAAACATGTATTTTTCATTTGTAACCATCTTCCCTATTTATTTTATTTCTCTCTCCCCTTCATTTTTCTTTTCCATATGCTTTCATTAGCATCATGCCCAGGTAGGTATTACATAGCATGAACACCTGTTGTCTCTATCTCCTCGTACGGCACCTGTCTCTGTTCATCCACTTTGGAGGCCTGCTGTATGCAGAAAGTTGAGTTGGAGAACCAAAGGAACAATGCTGCTGTTGAGAAACATTTTCAAGGTTGATTTATAGTTTTCAGTGACTCCAGGGTTTTTTCTCAGCTTCTGAAAGAATATATGCAAATATGCACTTACATGTAAACAAGAGAGATGCTCAATTAGAGCTCGTTAGGTCTGTCTGGGCTGGGAGGTGGCTGTGCTCTGCGAGTCTCTCAGTCAAGCAGATTAGAAACTTGGCATGGGGATGCTGCTCTTACTTTCTGATACCACCAGGGCCCTACTCAAGGCTTAGAGCGGGTGGTACGTGCCTGTGCACACAGGCAAGATGCACTCTTAGGTTCAGGAGCTTTGCAACATTCCTGGGTTCCACAGTTCTGTCTCTGGGACTGTGTGCTATTGGCCCCACAACCCTTCAGACTTCAAATTTATCAACCACATTTGAGAAGAATCTGCATTTAGATGTTGGTCTTGTGTCTGATTTAGGTAGGCTTTTTGTATTTAGTAGAATTGCTGTATACTTATGACAATAATAAACTGTAAATTCTGTGTTCAGTCCATAAGTGGACTGTCATTTCAATCAGTACCTTTATTCCTAAGTCTGAGCAGCACAGACCTTTTAACTCCTGGTTTGCTCTTCATTGAGCTGGTCCAGCGCACAGATGGGGCAGTGCTATCTGAACACTACTTTTGAAATTGAGTGTAGCAGGGAGTTTAAAGCTGTAACTACCCGCAGACCTCAGCCATGAGTGTGCCTACCCTGTCTGCAGACCAAGCCCATCCCCCTGATGTACTTATTAAAGTTCATGTGCAGGTAGTACACGAATAGCACTGTGCTACTCGTAGTGGTGGTAATAGCAGTGAGGATGGACATAATCACCATAGGGATAACCAGCCAAATGCAGTTCAGACTTCCCTTCATTCCGTATCTATCCAGGACGTGGTGTTAGCTGAATAGCAGAACCTACAACTTGGATGGTGACTGTCACGAGCACTGCATGGCTCAGCAAAGCGGTTCTGGAAGTGTCAAACGTGGAAATGAATGCAGGATAATGATGGCAAATGGGGTCTGCTACTGAGGCTCGTTCCTCAACCAAAGAATAACTGTTCGGTTTTCGTTTGCATTTTTTCTGAAGGCTTTCTGAAGGATGATGGTTGTGTAACACCTATCTTTGCTTCCAGTTTTGTACAATCCACCTGGGATGCTGAACAGGCCATTGGTATAAGCTAATGATCAACAGCACTGATTATTCTTCAATGTCATATATTTCTAATAAAAATAAGATAACCATTTGCTTCTATAAATGGATTTAAAAAATACTGAGTGCATGTAACTATTATTAAAAAAGGCTGTGGTCTGAATCAGATGGTATTTGATATGCACTTAAAGCGTTTGAAACTCATGTTTGTAGTGAACCCGTGACTTTTATTGCTAACTGCTGGAAATGAATTATCCCGTAAAACTCTGTGTTTCTGGATAAATGGCCTATTGTTCTGACCCAGCGTGTTAGTCATTATGAGCACTACTCACGGATGTGTAAGCCAGGAACACAAAACAACTTCCTTTAGTTATAGGTGCAATATTCCTCAAGGTCTACATCTACATCACAGAGTACACGCACAAAACCTGAAGGTGGATGATGTGGTTTTAAAAATCGCTACAGTACTGCAGCTAGTAAATATTGAAAGGACAAAACTCGTGCTATTTGGTAGCAGAAACCCCATTTACCTCAATATGTCCTTCTGTGGTGTCTTTGTCTTTTTTTTTTTGCTTTTTGCTGGTGGATGCTGCAGTTATATTCTGAGCCAGTGCTTGGAAGCAGCTTATTTACTGCCTCGCACCTCTCATTGCTACAGCAACCAGTGCTCTGTAGAGCTGTGTGCACTTACAGCGACATCAGTGCTCACACTGGGGCTGTCTCCCTGCAGATGCTGTTGGCATTCAGAAGATCTTGTTTTACACAGGAGCTTGCGGCTGGCCACACTTCACCTTGCTGTGTGTACCTTCCAGGGGACAACATCAGGCTTACTGATTTACAGTTTGAGGGGAGGGAGTAGGTCCTAACAAAGCTTCAGAGTCATTCCAGCTTTTCTTCAGGTGGTATCATTCTGGTTTTTCATAGCGGTTTGCTCGTGTGATGCAGCAGAGAACTTCTCCAAAGAGCCTTACGTGACAGAAATGAATGCTCTTTATTATAATGAAACCATCATGCCACAAAGCCAAATCTAAAGTATTTGCAAGTATAAAGTAAACTGTCATCTAGATTAATCTCTAGGTTCTGCATTTGAAAAGAACTAGGTCAGCGCACAGGCTTTGTGGCCCGTGCTCAGACAGGTGGCACACCACAGGCATGTAAAGCTGTGTTTCCCCTGACTGTGCTCTGCCTCCCCTGGAAGCTGCATGATGTTGCTAATAGCACGCTTTTCTCATTCTCCCACTCGATCTGTCATGACACCTTTGCAACATCCTGTGTGCTGCTGATGCATTGCTCTGGCATCCTACCAACCTCCCAGCCTGCGGTCCTTCAGTTCCGACAGGTCCCACACGCTGAGCCACGCCTCCTACCTGCGCGACAGCGCCATGATCGAGGACACCGTGGTCATCCCCAGCCAGCAGGTGAGCTAACCCCTCGAAGCCCTTTCTTGGCTGCAGAGATCAGGAAACAGGGAAAGATTGCACCGCACATTGTTGTGGTGAGACCGTGTGGTGTACGCTGCCTGGTTTGAGTACAAATCTCTCTATTTTCTGGGCATATTTAATGGCATACTGTGCTGTGCAGTATTGAACTCTATTCCAAAATAAACGGATAAGCTGTGGGAATATAGCACAGGGAGTGTTTCTTAACGTTCTCCATTTTAACTGATGTTTGAATGTTGCTAACAGCCATCATGCTAAATATTCAGGGGGTGTAATGAACTCATAGCCGTTGTCCTAAAAGATACTGTCTTGAAACATGCTTATAGTTAAAAGAGATTTAGGAAATGCCTTCTTAGTTAAATCACAGCATTCATTTCACTGAGACCACTAACATAGGATTACTTTAAGCAAATACAAAATGCTACAGTAAGGGTTTCTAATATCTTAATGCTATTAGTACTCCTTTGTTTTAAAAAAAAAAGTTTAAATGCTTTAGGCACTACTATGCAAAATACATCTAATTTTATTGTTCCGTAATTGTTTTCATTGTAGTAAACAGAGGGGTGTTTTTTTGCTTCCCAAGGTAACAACTCTAGCCAAAGAAGCTGAAAGGAATTCATATCGCTTGAGCTGGGGCCCTGAAAACTTGGACAATGTGGCTCTTTCTTCCAGCCCTATTCACTCAGGGTAAGTGTATCAATTAGCATTACACTAAAAAGCAAGAAACAGAGTACCTGCAGTGAAAGCAGCTTCAACTAATGCATAACTAGGAGCTGTATTTTAATTCATTGCCTCCTGGAGCTGTCAATAAATTGTTACGATCTTTTAAGCTCTGACAGCGAAGCAAGCCTGAGTACCAAGACTATTCACTGAAATCACTGCAAGTCACTGAGCCCTCAGTTAAGTTCAAGGGGAATGAATATGGTAAATGACACATGCACACAGGCATTTGTGTGCGTTTTATGGAGAAATAAGTACAACACCTTTCAGAGTTAATAATAATTGACACGGAGTGCTTAATCATTCCAGATGGTCAGTACTTACGGTGCTGGTGAAGTAGTTGAGGTGAGCACAAGCTCCAGTGTTTGGCTTCTAAATTACATGAATAGACAAGCAACCTCAGCATCACGTGCTTTGCACATATTTGACCGCTCTCTTCATGTGTTCTCACAAGTGACTCTTTGGAAGCATTTGCGTTTAGGCAAACTCACTGTCATGGCATAAGGCAGGTCAAAATGCAGGCCCAGCGAAGTTGGAAATTACAAACCGTATCCTGGCTGGCCTTAAAATCTGTGACTGCATTTGTTTTAAATGCTCTTACTTACTGTGTTAAGTAATTTTAGTCTTCACACCGAATTCTACACTTGTGTCCTGCCATCAGATTGGACAGGGAATGTGTGGATGAATTCAGAAAAAACTGGAGTAATTAAAAAGCATTTAATCTCTGTGGGCTGTGTACACAGCATGACTGGACAGCACAAGGGGAAGGATTATTTTTGTTAATCTCAAATGAGTTTGCCACTATTTTACGGTCTGTATTTTCAAAAAATAGCACTGGAGTCCCATTTGGAATGACAGGCAGTCCTGATCTAGAGGAGGAACAATATTGCCAAATTGACTCGTGTGACATAGATGAGAACTTTGTTTGTTTGTTAGCTGATCGCAGGATAGTTGATTGTGACCGGTGCTGTTTGGATTTGCTTCTCGTGAGCTCCAAAACTAACAAATGAGATGAAAATACTGAATATGTGAAGTATGTATCTGTTTATATATATGCTGGTATGAAAGCTTTAAAATTGCTTTGGTGCTTTATTGTAAGCCTAAAGAGTTTACAGACTTTTTCCAAAGGATTTATTAGTTTGCCCTTTCAGAATGGAATGTCTTTCCTGTGATTTTGGAGGATGAACTAAATGCTTTCTAGAAGAGTGGCATGTATTTCTTGGATGTGCAATCATTTTGTGGTTTTCTTTTAAAAAATATGAGTGATATTCCCATCTTTTGGGATGACCAGGATGCTAGTGGTAGGATAAAACATCTGATTTTAATAGCAGCAACACTCTCTGCAGCCTTATATGAAATAGTGGCTTTTAACACAACACACATTATGTTCTTCTTCCTATACGTACACACTAACCTGACCCTAAATATTGTAATAAAGAAACCTTTAATAACAATTGCTTAGCCTTTGAAAAAGACTGTACAACACTTAATTTTTGTCTTGTTTAGAGTGGTCTGAGTCATTAAGTTATCACAAACCGTTGGGGTGCATCTGCTTTCTCAGAAAAGTACACTGACTGCTAGAGTTTGGCTTGTAAGACCATTTTTTAAAAGTGAAACAGTTGTAGAAGTTCATAATTGTTGCGCTCACTCTGCTGGAACAACAAATGTGTTTGTGATTCATAGCCCTGTCGTCAGCCACACTCCCCTCCACATGCAGACACACACTCTTTGTGGGTTCTTATGAAGCAGCGGCACTGCTGACGTTTAGGGGCATGCAGTGAAGTATTGTTTACCTGTCGTGAAAGGAAGCTCTTAGAATTTTCAAAGAAATCCTATGCAGACATTGTCAGTGGTCCTATGCAAGGATGTGGCCTTGGTTTTGCCCAAGACACTGTAAATGTATTGAATTCAGATGTTGTTTTTGTGAAATAACACATCAGCAAAGTATTAGACAGTAGTTTATTTGTCCCAGATGTAGTAAGTTTGTATTCTGTACAATCTGAGGAGAGAAATGACGCTTCTCTCCCTTGCACCACTCCGGTGGTGAACCCCAAATTGCTGTAGGGCTCTTACTGACCTCCCATTGTAGGGAAGTGTTTCTGTGGAAACACCCCAGGCAAAAGGATAGATTCATAGAGAACTGTTCTCTCAGTGTGGAGCTTCACAGGCACATATTTCAGTCTTTGCATAAATAGCCAAAACTACTTCTGTGTCTGAAATTTCAGAAGGGAGAATGTTTTAACCATCTATTTAAAATTTAAGTATAACTGCTCTTTCAATATGTTAATAATTTCATTGGGGAGGAAGAAAAATAAGTTCTTTGGTCATAGTCTTTGGCAACCATTTTGAAACCCCGAAAATATTTCTCTCCTAAGAGGTAACGCTCTTTTGGGGCTCAAAATCTCGACATAAAGGTTTCCTGGTCATTTTACACAGCTGACAGTTTCCAAATAGTTTCCTATTTTGGCTGAAGAAAAAAGTATCAATTCCTGCACTTAAACTCCCTTTCAGCAAATCAGATTTGCTTCTCCTGATAAAACTACTTGATCTTACGTACTGAGCAAAGTGAAGGATTTCGGAGTATGCCAAAAAGTTTGGGTGCTAAATATCCAATAAGATAGAGTTTTATGACTTTGCTGCTAATATTAGGGGATATCATTTATAATTTCCTGCTGGCGTGTAAGAGACAGAACTATTGCCTACATAAATGCAAATGTCTTCCACGGTTTTAGTCTCATACCACACAATATCCTATTGTGGAAGAACATGTGTATTTTTATTAAGTTGGAAGGCAAAAAAATCACCGAACTGGAAGATTTGCAGCATTTAGACATTGCTTGGCAGTACCATATTTTTATCTCCCATGAGCATATGTACAAATGGTGAAGATAAGAGTGACTGTAGGATGTTAAAGTATTAATGGTGTGCAAAACTCTGTTGTGTTCATACCTGTGTTCTGGTGATACAGTGAAATTTGTTGTATAGATTGTATTTCTAAGAATTTTCGTGACAGCTGTGTAGAGGCACGGTAGATAAGAGAGCAAATCTGACACGTCGTCAGGATCACGGCGCTGTGAGGAAGAAGCTTTGGGTCCGTGCTCTGATATTAACTTGATCTTGTGTTCTAGAGCAAATATGCAGCAGCTCTGCAGGTTTTCCGACTCTGACTCACAGTAAAACTCCTGTTTGGTGAAAGATCCTGATCTCTTTTACATAACTTGCTGGAGAAGTCTCTGTTTGACTAACGAATGGTCAGAGAGTATCACTACTTGTATCTTGAAGTAAATTACACAGTTGTGATATTATTAGTGAGTTCATCTTGCTGGAAGTCGTTGTTTCCATCAATGAAAAGATGAGGGATTGGGCAGCTCATACTGTGATAAATAATGTGAATTATCGTTCTTAGCTGCATGTCTGCAAAAAAGGAGGCTGGATCCTTGCTAACAAGGTAAACAAAACATATCTCAAGTGTTGTACTTTGAATCCATAATATTTTTTTTCCCAATGTGAGATTGATTTCCTGGAAATCGTTATGGAAACAGGACCTGGCAGCGACCAGCTGATAGTCATTTCTTAAATCTGAAAGTCTAAATGATTTCAAATTATGCTGCAGCTTTATGACCTTTGTTCAGAAAGTTACAATGAGGAAAAACAGTGAGTGTGTTTCATTAATAGGAAAGCATGTTAATGGAAGAAAATGACAGTGGAGATCCATATAATAAAAAGGGTCATTGGAAAATTAATCATCCGTGTGACACTAAGTGATTACTAAGAGCCTAAACAGGTCAAAATGAGAGTTTGAAATTTGTTGTTTTGTAGAACAAAAGGAGGACAAGAAACATGTTGAAATGGAAGGAAGTGGAGGACAATGTATTGATAGAGGATTTTAAGAAAAGAAAAACATGATTTATTGTGCTATTAGCACAATGCTGGCTGGAATTACCTTAGTTTCCTTACCCCTTGATATGCCACGGTCCACATTTTAGATGTGGACACCTAAACCAAGCAGCATTTCCCCTTAATCTGCTTCTGAAAGTTTTACTCGGAATCCAACTGTGCATTTTAGGTGTCTGGCTTCCAGTGTGAGAGTGTCCGTAGGGAAATCAGATCCCTCCAGTTTCGCTGCCATACTGGTGGTGACCACTTGGAACCGAGGGTGTTTACGTAGGCTTATTTTCCATACTCGCTTCTACCTTCCCACATGTGATGAATATGCATATATATGTATATGTTCATGTGTTTGCTTTAGAAATCTGTTTCATTTTTCCAGTATTTCATTTAACTCATTCTTTCCCCCCCCTTCTGTTCCTTTTTGATGTTAAACCATCTATTCTATTGCAGATGCTCTTCTCCATGTCTTGATCTTGACAACAGCAGGTGAACTTCTGCATAATTTCTTTCTTTAATACATTGCACTTCTCACCCACCCTATTTATCCTCCCCTCTTACCTCACTTCAGGATGCTTTAGTGTTTTGATAGTGCACATTAGCCAAGAGAAAAAATAAATCTAACCGGCAGTAATAGTTACATATGGCACTACTTCTCTTATGCAGCGAGTGTCCACTTTCTCCCATCTGCTTTGGCATCTATAACAAAACAATTCTGGACACTTAATAAGCCCACTGCGAAAAGTCTTAACAAAGCTCCTTATACCATCCTAGATTGTTTTAACTGTTGATGTATTTAACAATACCTTTTCTTTGTTGGTGGCATGGTTTAATATTAATAGTTAAAGAAGTAATCCACCCCCCAGATAATTCAACACAACAAACTGTCATTATTATATTACTAAGTGGGTCTCACACATCTGTATAAAGAATATGGCAGAGCCACTCTCTAAGCCACATTTTCCAAATTGTGCCACAATATTTGAACTAGTAGAATAACAGCCCAGGCTTAGTGTATTTTATTTTTCATGCCACACGTATTTCTTGTGTGGCGGTCAATCAGTGCTTGAACCACCGGCACATTGCATCCTGCACAGAATACCTGAAGCTGAACCTTCCCATAGGAGATTATCTTCCCTTGGCAAACTGAGTATTACTTGACACAGTACCTCTTCACCTGCCTCAGCCTAACCCTAGAAAGGTGAAAATTGCCTTAAATATTAAGCTCTGCAAAATGGTAAAGTGGCTAATTAAACCCCCAAACTACAAACCCGTATTTTCAGGCCCTGTCACTGAATTTCCCAGCAGCTGACTGATGCAGTGAAGAGAATGTTATCAGAAGTTAATATTGTAGCGGTTTCCTATGTTAGGATCATGTTTTTTGTCCTCCTGGAATGTGAATTTTGCCTTGTTTCTGAATGGCGTAGTTGCAGCCTGCTGGAAAGCACTCTGAGGTAGTTGAATGACTTTGCTGTTGACTTCAGTGGGAGCTGGATCAAGGCCTTTTTTCTGAGTTTCAGCCTCTCTCCGGTTTCCTTCTCCCGCTGAACACTTTCTGATGGCTGCAGCACCCCGATTGTTTGTTTCCGCTTCTTCTCACTGCGACTAACACTGAATGCTGCTATCTCCTTGTTTCCCAGTTTCTTTTGTAATTTGAGATCATGTGTGCTGAGAAGTTTTTGACTGTGTCTACACCGGGTGTGCTCTGGTTGGAGCTGTGTTCCCTGCTACCTGCCGAGCGCATGTGTGCCTGCCCAGCTGCTCGGGGAGAGCAACCGTACCCGAGCCCAGCGTATGGAAATGGTGGTGGAGACTTTGCCTAGTGCGGTTCTGTGTGTTCCAAGAACCGTTGCCTACCCTAGGAAGCCCCCTCACCTGCTGGGTTTGCATGGCTCTCCCGATGACTCTGCAGAATGAGTGCCCCCACGCTTGTGGTCGCAGCCGCCTGAAAGTGTGCCTCTGCCAAGCTCTGGACACAACAGGGACTCCTCACAAAGCACACAACAAGTGCCTTCCTTCACCCCCTCCAGCACTGACACGTCCAGTTTCTAGTGTCTTTGTTCATCCTGCTGTTATCTTTCACATGAGGATAGATACAGAATAAAGCCAAGTTAATTCTATATGAATAAAATCAGCAAAGGGAGTAACTCATGCTCAGATCTAGAATACAAGTATTTCATGAAAATACACCCCAACTCTCTGCCCCTTCTATCCAATGCATATATTTTGTCTGTGTTTTAATCAAGTAGAAATCCCGAGAGCTGTTCGCTCTGCTTTCTGTAGAAGGCATGGAAACAGCCCGAAGGATTCAAGGGCTTTTCGTGTGTGTACTCAACCACAAGGCCGCTACAGCCGGTGTTATTTGATATACCTTTCGTATGGTATACTACACGTGTAGTTCTTAATTGCTCTAAAACTGAAGAGAATGAAATGGCCTCTCTAATTTATGAGTAGAATTGCTAAATTAAGCAAGAACAGATGATGCTTGAGCTGACCGCTGTGTGTTTAACAGAAGCATATATAGACTCCCCTGCAGTCTGTAACTGATTGCTATAAGAGAATTGCTTTGTACTTTATTTTTTCTTTAGAAAAATAATTCTGATTTCCCCTTCATTCTCTTTAAAAGAGAGAAGGCAATGATTTCCTCAAACTTGATTTGTTTCACCAGTTTGGCTATTATATTGTACTACCACCTTGCCAAAGCTCAGGAAATCTCAGTGTTGATCCAGTTTGCAAGACTGCCAGGGTCACATGTTTGCGTCATGCTTCATTTCTAACAGAACCTTTAAAACTGGAAATGAAACTTACTCGAAGGCTGTCTTAGTACTGAGAAAGATGCAGCTTTAACCTGCAATCTGCTTTGAGTTTGAATCATCACTTAATTAAATTTTAAGTTAAAGTTCCTTTAATCCCTTTTATTAGCCAGGGTTTTCTTTCTTTTTTCCCCCTCATGAACTCTCCTCTGCCGCTTGTATTTCTCTTTGATGATCCCTCTCCCCTTCGTTCTCCGTACGTAGGTGGCTGATAGTGCTGTAGCAGTGCTCCATGCAGTTGGAACATGGAGTAAACTCCCAGTTTGTTGCTCAGCTTCAGGGAGTAGATGGGATGTTAGGGTATTCATATGCTAGTGTTATGCACCATTTTCTTTTTGACCATGGGATTTTAGCACGATAAGGTATCACTTCCCAGAGCGATGGCTTCATCTGCCATTTATCCCTGCTAGTGTTGTTTGTTGAGTGCAATCTCTTCCTATCTCAGTCTTGTCACTTAACAGCACTTGGTAACAGAGGTGGAAGAGGAAAAATAACGTGTGCACGCGTGGGCAACAAAATAATTAGTTTGATTTTTACATTTACTTTATATTAGTCATTCAAATTTTTCACTTTCCTGAATGCACATTTCAGAAAGCATGTTTTATGTCACGCATTAGTTTTGTATGAATTACTTGTATATTGATAGACATGCTCCTTCAAAAGGGAAAAGCTTTTCCGGTCCTGGAACAGCAATGGCGCCATCCAGGTGCTCTATTATGTAGCAAATAGGCAGAATAAGAGGCTGCTGTGGTTCAGAAAACGCTTTCTTATGAATTATTTGCTTCACTCTCTTGCGTAGCCAAAATTATATGAAATGTGCTGATTAAAAATACAGGATGAAAAGAAACTGGATTAAATAAGTGGATGAAAAAAGGAATGTAGCAAAAAGATGGGAAATAAATAGGGTGTTAGGGTGGAAAAGGATGTATTTTTACCCTCTGTCTGCAAACCCTGTGTCAGTGTTCTGTCCTTCCAGGATTATGCCACAGGTCTAGAGCTCATAAATTTTCCCCTTCAGTTTCTTTCCTTTGCACTACGTTCATGCTAGTTCTCCAAAATCTCTTTTCCAGTGATTCCATAATATTCTATAGCTGGGTTCGGGAACTGGCTCCTCCACAGTTAATGTGATAATTGGCACTAATCCTTCTGTGCTCTCTGATTAACTATCTTAGGTCTTCTTTATGACAGAAATAGCTGTTTTTACAGTAAATAACAACCTGCTGGTTTTATCCTAGTGCTGTTACCTTTGTGTCCACCTCCCAATGAGATTTATCTTGGCCTGTTTTTCCACTCCTTGGAGCCGTGGTTGCTTCCAGTGGGAGATGGCTGAAGTGAGATAGACTTTGTGATAGATTTACTGACCCACGAGGCACATTCAGTAAGCTCAAACCGAAAGGAGGAGTCACAACCACAGTGAGAAAAGAAGCCAGAAGGGTCAGGAGGGAAATCACTTGGTTTAGATCCTCACCTTTGGTGTGTCTGTGTTCTTTTAGCAGTGAACGGTGGGTTTGGCATTGCTGAGGCGCGTAGGGAGATAAGCTAAGAACATGGGACAGCAGGTGACCCAGCACTAACATGTTAGCGATGGACAACAAAAGAAGGTGATCCTGGTGTTAAAGCATACAATCCTGAGTATTATGTCAATAATGAAAATAACTGAATCCTAAATATTGTGTTCATGACAGCTTGCACAATGAGAAATGTGAATGCTGCTTTAATTCAGTCAGAGCTCTCATTATCTTCTGGGAGTTGTGGGGGAGTGTTTGTGTTGCTCTTAGCAGTAGCATTAAAATGAGAAACTCTTCTTCCAGCAGTGTCGCTGAGTGCCTCAAACACACTCATTGTACTGGAAACTTGGACACGTTCTCTGAAATATCACGCAGAACCACTTCGATAACATTATTTCATGCACTTCAGGGGCAATTGCAGCACAAGCCAAGAGCATTAGTGCAACAATTGAGCACTTAGTGTCTCTTAAGCTCTTCTTTCATCTGTGCTCTGACATGTACAAAGAATGTATTTTGTGAAGGAAGCTCCCATTTTTCTCAACAAATCCCCAGACATTTGAAGCTGTAAATGTTTTCATTTTCTTTTTTTCCCCCCTTGTTAAAACCACAGAAACACCAACCTCTAAGGAATGAGCTAATGGTTGTACTACCCAGAGTTTTACCCTAAGCAAAGCCTAGAGGTATCTGAATGGCAGTAGACTAGGAGCCTGCATGTGTGAGACAGACTGGCATCCGTGGTGCATGGTGTGCTTCCGACTGGCGCTTGTGGCTCCTTCCCATCGTCCATCTCTGACCTGCACGGTGTGTCGAGTGTTGTGTTTTTACAGCATGTGGAATTCTTGTAGCTGTGTGGACAATGAATGGATGCAATGTTTGTTGCACAGAACGGTCAAGGGGGCAGTGGAAAAATCCCTGTATTTGTTACTCCTGTTATAAGGGCTTTTCTCTATTGCAGGTCCTTCAGTAGCATTTCTGCGACTCCCCATTGTGCTGGTTCTATTTTAGTGGCTAGAAGTAGGCCTAACATCGTTCTGTCTCATCTACTCTTATTTTCACTTCCAGCAACCTGGCTGGTTGCTGGAATTTTCACTTCCAGCAACTTGGCATTCCCATCCCCACATCAGGCATGGTCCTGTAATCAAACAGTAAAAAAAAAAAATTGGAAGTAGTTCTACACCTTTCCCAAGAATGTCCCCAATCCGTCAAAATCTACCCGTTGGTTGTATGTGGAGCTACAAAAAATTGAGGACAAGTGAAATTCCAGTCAAAATGAAATGTTTTTCTCCCTTTTAAAGAATAAGAAATCAATAATTTACCTAGTGCTAGAAGCAGGCTCCCTGTAGATGGGTTTCTGCATCTCTTGAGTTTTCCAGCGGGACATTGTATTGCTGTGCAAGGTAACACAGAAAACCCAAAATCCGTAAATAAACCTCCTATATAGTGACTCTAGCTCTTCTCATCTGACCAAACCCCCAAATTTGTCTTCAAACCGTAATGACACGCTGGGTTTTTTTGTGTAAATAGGTGGTAATTCCACTGATGGAGCATGAATTGTATTCGTGCATTCCAGAATGAAATTTGGTTTTTTTTAATATCCAAACTCATTTTTCTAAGAAATTATAGTTTATCAAATAACTAGAAAATTTTATTGAGTCTCTTAAAAATACCCCAAAAAACCTGAGCCATCCAATCAGAATTGGCTTTGTATTTTTGAATCATAAATAATTTTCTTCAGTAAGATGTATTTGCTTGTGAAGTATTTAAAGAGTGCCAACTTTAAATACAGCAGCTTGCAGGTACAGAGTAGTGATATTTACACTTTGCAATAGGTGCATGTGTTCACATTTATTAGAGTCTGCTGGTATTTTACCAACAGCAGCCCTGTGACATAAGACTTTCTGTGAAGAACTATTGGGTAGTAGTTGCCAGTTTAATTAATAATGAACTCAGCATGATTTGCTGCTTCACAGGGGAGAAAGGCTTTTTCTCATTGTACCTCTTGAGCAAGAGCTCTATTTACGTACGTCGTTTGTACGTATGTGGAACATAACCGAGGGAATTGGTGATGTGCTCTGGATCTCACTGTCTGCCCTGATTTTGCAGCTTCCTGGTGAGTTTCATGGTGGACGCTCGCGGTGGCGCCATGCGGGGCTGCCGGCACAACGGGCTGCGCATCATCATCCCCCCGCGCAAGTGCACGGCGCCGACACGTGTGACGTGCCGCCTGGTGAAGCGCCACAGGCTGGCCACCATGCCGCCCATGGTGGAGGGAGAAGGGCTGGCCAGCCGCCTCATCGAAGTGGGACCCTCTGGGGCTCAGTTCCTTGGGTAAGAGGGGCCGCGTGGCCCGAAGGGAAACCTTCAGCCTCTTTCTGTGTTTGCGTTGCACTGAAATGGTTCCTTTGGCAAACTTGAACTGAGAACTATCTCCGTAGTGGGTGGTGACAAACAGAGCGGTCGCGTGGCAGCCGTCAGGGAATGATTCGCAAAGCTTTTACACCTTTTTGTTCAAAACGGGTATTTGAACCACCAGTGCTATGGTTAATGTGCTTCCTTGGGTATAATTATTGCTCAGTGTTGTGATATTGCAGTGGGAAAAGACTTTCGCAGCCAGAAAAGGCAGTTCATGCTATATTTTAAAAATTAATAGTATTGTGCTGATCTAAACCCCAGATATGAAGCCTGCTACCTACACAACACAAGGTACAGGAGCTTGTTTTAGAGTCTTGTGTTGTGGCATCGGTAATTTGGACTATCGAGGAAGCACAGTGCCGTTGATTTTTCTGGGGTTGAAACTGCTAAATTAAACAATAGGACAACTCTGGATTTTTTTTGGCCATTTCTTTCTTCCTGTGCTGCAAAGCGCGTAGGAAGATCAGATTTGTGTCTGCTGCTGAGGTCATTTTAGCGATTTTCAGCTGGAAGCGGCAGTTATCCGCACTTTTTAAAATTTGTTTTACTGACTATTCTCCTGATCAGCTGTGACGTCCAAAATCGGATGATTGGAGGAACCCCTTCTAATGGAGTAAATAACTTCATTCAGAAACTGTAAAAAAAGTGGCTGTAAACACCAATAGTTTAAATCCATTTGGAAACAACTCAGTTGCTTTAAAATCCTGTTATAACAGGCAGTCATTGGAGCCACCATCTTTGTTAGTGCTACCACTTATTCTTTTCACATCTTGGTCATTTCTAAACAGAAGGAGAAAGAAATCTAAAGAGCAGAAGAAATACTGTGCTGTCACATTCAGTCTTCCCATTATCTTTGTCACACACGAATGGATTTTAAGTATGTCTCCCATACTTTTTTAATGGTTTTCCTATCTGATGAGAGCATCTCCCCTGCAAGACAAGCATATAGTGTAGTTTATTCCTTCTCAGATCTTTGTGTCCTTCCTGGAAGCGTTTTCCAAGGTGTTGTGCTGGCAGTGAGATCAGAAAATCACTGTACTGTTTGCAGGGGTGCATTCTAAGGTCCAGGTCCTGCTCCCATTGAGTACATGGCCAAAACCCCCATAAGAAAGAAAAGATCCTAAATTAACAAAATGAAGTTTCTGATTTGGGTTACCAAATTGTCACAGCTAGGACGGAACCTTATTCAGTGTACAGCCTAATTCCACTCTGTGGACCAGACAGTGGCACTGGCGTTCTGGCACAAAAAATACATAAAATTTATTTATGTTCTTTCTTTCACTGCTGCTTTGGATGTACTCAGTAAACTTCATCTGCCTACGGCTCCTCCCCCACTTAATGAGGGAGAAAGCTTGGTCAGCCGAATCCTTCAGCTGGGGCCTCCTGGGACCAAATTCCTTGGGTAGGAGAGACTTGAAACAAATTGATGGATGCTGACCTCCCCATTCTTCTCCTCCTTCTGCAATATGATTTTTTTATGTCATTATGCCCATGATATTGTCCCTTTCTATCATTTGAAATTTTGTACACTTATCCCTTAGTGGACCATTTTCCGACCTTTGTGGTTTGTGGTTTTGTTTTGGTGGTATGTTTGTATCTTTTTCTTCATGTACTGTGGCCTTCATTTTTGTTTTGGCATGAAATCTTCCTAGTTCTGTGCTCGATGTCTGTAGCAAAGCAACCTGGATTGGGACCACAAAAAAAAAAAGAATCTACTGTAAATTTTCAACTGTTTTTTTTGTATCAAGGACCGATCAATCAATAAGTAAAATGTTGGATACCACCAGTGTGATAGAACACGTGGCATTTACTTACATACCTGGTAACCTGTGTGAGTCCTCTAATTAGAGAAGTGTATCTACAAATATCTTTATATCTTCTCTCTTATTTCTAAGAGTATGTATGTATATGTATATCTCAATACAGATATATTATATGTACACATATGTGTTGTATATGTGTGTGTGTATATATAGATATGTATGGGCGCATACACTGGTGCAGATGTTGACTTGCAAGGCAACAAGGCAAATTCTTATCTCTTATACTGCAATAGAAACCCAGACAATCTCCTCAGACTTCCTGTATCTCTCCCAGGGTGTAAATCAGGAATAAATTCATTGGAATGTACAGACCTACAGAGAAGTGAAATTTGCCTAGGACACAGTCGCCTCCGGATTGCAATGAAATTATTCTGATTTGCACTAGTATAAGTGAGATCAGAATTTGTCCCACTATTCTTATACATTACAGTAGATTCTCTTTGAAATGAAGTTGCACAGGTTAACCCAGACAGTAGTGACAACTAAAGCGAGCATGAGCTTTTGATGGATTTGCAAAAACAATCACCAAATTTCCAGATAAGCACTATGATCTTACCAAATCTCATTCACACTGTGGAAAGAGGTGAATGCACTTTTTTGTCTGTCCTTCAGCACTTACTGGGTCCCTGTAAAAATCTAGTCTGTGTTAGTGGCCTACTAGTTTAGGATTGTGCCAAAGTATTCCAGCCAAATAGGTAGAATTCCAGGTCACTTTGTAGCAGACTGAATAGAGTTGCTGTTAATCCTGTTTCTTCCTCTCTCCCGTGTGCATTTAATGTGCTGTGTTGCTGTGCCAGGCCCGTGATCGTGGAGATTCCTCATTTTGCTGCCCTGCGTGGGAAGGAGAGAGAGCTGGTGATCCTGCGCAGCGAGAACGGGGACAGCTGGAAGGAGCATTTCTGTGAATACACTGAGGATGAACTGAATGAAATCCTGAATGGGATGGATGAAGGTATCCAGTGGCACTTGGTTTCTTATCCTGCTCCTGTGTTACTTCTGTACTTGGGGGTAGTAGCTTTTACTGTGGCGCTCACTTCCCTTGCATGGGCTGCTGAAGCAGTGAGACAGGATGTCTCCCTTCGTGAAGCTGAGAATAGACTCCAGACTTGTGTTTTCTCCTGCTCCTTCTTGTAGTGTTGAACTAAAAGCTTCCATAGCAAACATCTTTCCAAAACAAGGCAATTACAATACTGATCCCTTCGGAGCAGCTCCATGTGTGGGAGGAAATGTCAGTCATGGGTACTCTTGCTTTCTGAGAGAACAGAATGGCCTCGGGCTGTCTGGGAGCTGCAGAAGTTGTTATTAATTTGTTTTTGTTTTTTTTTTTTTTTCAAAAAACCTCACAAATCCCAAAGTAAACAAGCTAACTCACAGCATTCAAGCTGAACTCGTGTTTTGATACTGTTTTGAAGTTTCGTTTTGTTGATGCTAGTTCAGGACATTGTAAATATGTGAGGTAGAAGGGGCTGGAACTTATCCCTTTGCTTGTTTGGCTGCTGATCTTGGAGGTGTTGTCAGTGTGTTCTGTTTGCTGCCTTAAGCTGCCTTCAGTTCATGGCTCTGTCTGTCTCTTCTTTCTTGATTGCTCTGATTTAGCCGAACACAGGTGTGTGTTTCCTTTTCCTGTTATTTCTTGACAAAGTACTTTGTGTAAGTCGCACAGACTGTGAAAAGCTGCAGTGTGTTTTGAAGGCGGCTATCCTGTTTCTCCGAAACTCTGGTGTTCTGACCGTCCCCTCTTCTGCCCTCAGTCCTCGACACTCCAGAAGAGCTTGAGAAGAAGCGGATCTGCCGCATCATCACCCGGGATTTCCCTCAGTACTTCGCAGTGGTGTCCCGGATCAAACAGGACAGCAACCTCATTGGGCCCGAGGGAGGGGTGCTGAGCAGCACCGTGGTCCCACAGGTGCAGGCAGTCTTCCCAGAAGGGGCTCTCACCAAGCGAATTCGCGTTGGCCTCCAGGTACAGCGAAGCATTCACGAAGTTTAACTTGGTTTTATTTTTGGTGAGCAATCACCTTTTTTGAAGAGAGAACCAGCATATTCAGCTTGTCATGTTGCATGTTGTCTACAATGCTTTTAGTAAAAATAATAAAAGAGAAAAAAATCCATGCGAAAGTCAAAGCAAGTGGTAAAGTTTTGGGTTTTCCAATTAGTTCAGGGTCATGTCTGTTAACGGTCTTTATAATGTTGGGAAGAGATTTTGGTGACGACGATGATGCTGATATCAGCATAGGTCATAGAGTTTCCCAAATACTTCTTATGAAAGGCATTGGAGAAGTACCAAGTGCTGCTATTATTAAATGTGCTGCTATTATTAAATGTACAGATTTTCAGTGTGAAGGAACCAGTGTAACAATTCACTCCTCAAAGAGAGGGAAGTCTTTCCTCTGTCTCCATCCTGTCCCCCTGCTGCATGCATCCATGATTTACCTTGTCCAGGAGACTGCTTGTTGAAATCTCCTGGGATTAGCTGAATAGCACTGTAAAACAGATAGAGTTTGTTCTCAGGGGAAAAAAGTGACCAGGTTATCATTTGCTACTGGTGAAGTGAATCGAAATTAATGCTGTAAAAATCTGACAAGCAACAAGAAAAGGGAGAGAAAGAGGAGGCAGGCAAGGGAGAGTTTAAAAGGTGAGGTCTCCCCTTCTCACTGGCAGTCAGTTCTTCTGTCTGCAGATTTTCATGACAAATTGTGCCATTTGAAAAGTTAAGGGGTTTGAGGGCAATATATGGGCCCAGTTCTTTACACATCCCTAAACTGTTTTTGCGTAACTACTCTGTTATTTTCTGCTGCTTTGGAAAGGCTCAACCTATGCACACTGAACTTACAAAGAAGATTTTGGGCAACAAAGCTACCTTCAGCCCCATAGTCACGCTGGAGCCCAGGAGAAGGAAATTCCATAAGCCCATCACGATGACGATTCCCGTGCCCAAGGCCTCCAGCGATGGGCTCATGAACGGCTATGGAGGCGACACGCCCACTCTAAGGTTACTATGCAGCATAACAGGTAGGATGCTAGTCCTGGAGCTTTCCATGTGCATCCTGAAACTGTCAGTCCCTGGGGGCTGGAAACGCTGAACTGATTATACCCAGGGGAAGCTGGGTGGAAACCTGAAGCTGTGAAAATAGACTACTTTCCAAACAATTCCTTTGCACTAGAAGTAACATTTGTTGTTTGCCCTAATAAGAGATGTGTAATATAATCATAGACTTCGAGTTTGGTGGTTTTTTTGCATTTTCCATACGATTTGTTTCTTGGGAACCAACGTACCTCTGCCTGGCAGACTAAGTGTAGTAGAGAGTTAATGTTGTAAGATGCTTAGGAAGAAAATACTAGAGTTGAACACTTTACTTGCCATGCCTCCAAAGTGATTAGCATCTCCTTCAGTCTCCTTTAAGAGAAAGAAATGAGCTGCGAGCATTTAATTTAATTAATTAATTTAATCCTGTGCTACAGGGCTCATTACTTAAAAATCATTTGGGCACTTGTTTTTTTCGGGGCAAGCCCATCCAGTCCTACTAGCATTAGTGGAATAATGTGGACCCAAGGAGAAGGCATATCTGGAATTATCACTGATTTCACGGCAATTAAAAATTGTAAAATATTTCTTAGAAGCAAAAGCCTTGCAGACATGCTTGGTTTTGATTTTATTTTTGAGCCCCTATCGTTTCAGGTGGAACCACCCCTGCCCAGTGGGAAGACATCACCGGGACAACACCACTGACATTTGTTAATGAATGCGTTTCCTTCACGACAAATGTGTCTGCCAGGTACCTACACAAGCAAACAGGACTTGCATGGGGATACTCTCAAATGCGTGCCTTTGTTCCACAAATATTTCTGTTAAACTATTTCAGTTCAGAGAGTAGAATGAATGGAGATATTGATTATTATGCAAATTTCCATGGAAACAGAAATCCCTTCTTTGGGTTCCTCATTATACGTCTTGTAAGAGCTATTACTTCCAGAATAGTAGAAGTCAGGCAGAAAGGGCCTGTAGGTATGCCGAACTGGGGTCTAGAAGCATCTCTTCCATACATCTGTTCTTGTGATGAGATTTAACTGCTCTCCTACTGAAAACAGATTTTCATTTTGAAAAAATAATAATGTCTATGAGTGTATGTATGTATTTTAGTTGGTATCCTAGTATGTATGTATTTTAGTTTGTGTCCATGATGCGTATCACAGAAATTCCCAAAACTCTCCTCCTCTGTAACGGGAGATGCAATTCGTGACCTGGAAAGTATTCCATCTAGGCTGTGTAGTCCAGTATACAGTTGAAAACATCATGGATAACTTGCCCATGAAATTCAGTGCAAACATTCAGTGCCTGGGGCAGTTTTTGCTGTTAATTCGGTTTGTTATTTGTGGAAATAGTGTGTCCAGTGTTAAAAGGAGATCAGCTCTTGCAGTCCAACCTCCAGTTTAACATTAGGTGAAATAAAGTATTAATTTTTTGTCCTTTCTTGGTTCAGAACGGGCTGTTTTCCCATTAAGTTGGCTGCTTTGCTCATGCACGTTTCTGTTCGGTGTAACTGAACGTTCCTCCGTAACAGCAGCGGCCACGAGAGGGGGATCTTACAGTGCTTTCAGCTCAGTGCTGCTGCTGCGGTCTGTGCAAAGGCAGGAATTAAAGGCTAATTTAAGAACCATGTGTGGAAACAAGATGCAGAGTTTGAGAGGTCCAAGTCCCTATAGTTGGGACTAAAGTAGTCCCCAGCAGGGCTACACGCGATAGGCTGCCAGAATAAGGGAGACAGTTTATGGTCCTACAATCCATTTTTGTAGTAGATCTTTCTTAGTCCTGATGATGACATGAAAATTGATTACTATTTTTTATGTTCTGTGATACAGGCAGGGTCCGATGTAGAGATTTTAATGGGTTCTGCCTCTTGTTTTTAGTCTTAAGTGAACATTCAACTATGTACTTTGCTCCGAACATGATTTGAAATGCTGATGAAGTTAAAAAGAGGGATTTTTAATCTAATTTCTGATTCTTCTGCTATTTGCAGTAATTTTTTTATGTCTAGTTAAGTCATTAACGATGGACAACAATTTTCCCATTCATAAAACTAATTCTGTCCAAAATGAGCTTGGGAAAGAGGTATATTTGCCACGTGAATTACACTACAGACTTGGAGGCATAGTGTTTGTTTTCCATTTCCTGAGCTGCAGCTTTTAAAAGCTTTAATATCTGTTGGGGCTTTTTAGCCCCTGGTGTTTGACAGCAAATCACTGAGGCATCTGGTGGTTTCTCAGAGGATGTGGCCTCTCCAGTTGGAGTCCAGCACAGCATAATTCTCCCACGCAGGAAAAGGAAAGGATCAGTGTGCAGAGCCTTTCTGTAGCACACATGCTTTCCCTCTTGCAAATGTCAGCAGCCTGGGGTTTTGAGCAGTGCGTGTGTTAAGCGTTCTAAAGATCGGCACAGCACGGAATTCGCTGTTACTCAGCTGCGGATGAGTAAGTGCAGAGCAGTTGCACTCCGAAGGTGTGCTCTGGGGTTATAATGCCATGTAATCCACCGTGAGGAATAACCTCCCTCTAGATCAGAGCGGCTTTTGAGCTGCCTCTGACCTCTCCTGATTTCCGCCTTCATCCGCCGGCTGGGAAACTGGAGCTTTCCACCCACACAGTGGATTTTATTCAAAAACAATGGCACCAGCTCCATTGGGAGAAACTCAAGCGGTAGCTGGGAAAGGAGGCAGGACATGTCACTCCTTGGAAAATGCTTGGTGACTAAATTCACATAGGAATCATTTCTAATTTCGCATGCAGCTTTGCACAGCGGACAAAGTCATTTACGTTCCCCTAAAGACCTCAGGTTTTGCTGTTGTATGTAAGGAATTGACTGCTATTTCCTTTAAGCTGAATGGGAGACAAAATGCAAGAGTGATAATTCTTTTTCTACTCTATTCTGTCTTGTTATCTCCAATTGCTATGGTTACCAGCTAATGCTGCCAGGATGGGGGAACATAGAATTTCCTTTCTTAAATCCTTCTCCTCTGATGGCAGAACTCTTCATTTTCTTTTACAGATTTTGGTTGATAGACTGTCGTCAGACACAAGAATCTGTTACTTTTGCTTCCCAAGTGTACAGAGAAATTATTTGTGTGCCCTACATGGCCAAATTTGTGGTGTTTGCCAAATCTCATGATCCCATTGAAGCACGGTTAAGATGTTTCTGCATGACGGATGACAAGGTGGATAAAACTCTAGAACAACAAGAAAACTTTGCTGAAGTTGCCAGAAGCAGGGACGTAGAGGTACTGTACAAGACTTTAAGTTTTCTCCATTTTCTAGTGCCCGCTTTTAAACTAATATATTCCACCTTCTATCTGCCACAAGGACTGAGAAATAATCTGCCGACAAGTACTGTCACGGTGCAGTATCAGCAACCATGATAAGATGGAAACTTGGACTTTTGTCAGGTGTTAAGGAAAAAGTAGTGAGGAAACCCTATTCCCAGAGGGCAGCTGCCCAACAGTCCACAGGGCTAAAGGGAGGAGGTTGGAGCCAAAAACGAAGGCTAAATCCCAGCTTTCAGTAACTCCATAAATGCACATAACTAACCAGACAGTGGTCACAGTTTGTCAGCACATTCACATACCAAGAAGTTAAAGTAGCAGATTTGATTAATAACCTGCTTTACAAAAGTAAAATTGCATTAAATCTGTTGCTGAGCAGGCAAAAGCTTTCCTCTGTGGGATTCAGCAAACTGCCTGCTAAATGCAGTTTCTCTGGTGCTGTCAGCTTCCTCAGAAGGGATGACAAATTGAAGGTGCTTTAACTTACGTGGCACGTTCTGCTTAGTTCGGTTTCTTTTCCGTGAGAATCCCACCTTGAAAAAAATTGTCCTTGCTGTTCCCAAAGCTCTGACAGGCATCTCGTGCAGAGCAGCAAGATAAAATATGGGCTTATCAAACTGACTGACAAGGCTGAATTTCTGGAAAGTAAGGATGAGCCATGAATGGATTGGCATTTTGAACGGAACATCTCCCAAACTGCTGATCTGATATTCAAACATGTGGAGGGACCGTAACAACAGCAATCTGAAGATACAAGCGATGCCATTATCGAGAGGTTTCAGAGAGTTATTTACCTGAGGCCTGCATTTCAAAAGCTGTCAGGCCTACAGATCCAGCTGAAATAAATGGACTCGATAGGTACACTCTCTGAATTCCGACGATTGAAGAAAATATTTCTTTGACTGTGGTGATGGGGGCAGGTGAACAAAGTATGCTAAAACTGCAGTCAATCGAAAATCCAAATTAAAATCTAGATTTAAAAGTTTGCCCGGATTTATGACACTTGTCACGTTTTGTCATTTAAAGTACTGCACTGTGGTTACTAAATTAACAATCTCTTCCCTCTGGAATTTAATAACCTGAAATGTTTCCACACATTTTAGGTACGTAACAAATCTTGTAAATGCTGACAAGTCCTAACAATTCCAGAAACTGATTGGAACTGTTGTAGAATTATCCTTAAGAAGAAATCTTAATCGCCTCACAAGGATTAATCGATGGTTTGCTTTTTTTCCTTTCCAACAGGTATTGGAAGGAAAACCCATCTATGTCGACTGCTTTGGCAATTTGGTGCCACTAACAAAGAGTGGGCAACACCATATATTCAGTTTCTTTGCCTTCAAAGAAAATAGACTTCCTCTATTTGTTAAGGTAATGTCGATGGCTTCTTTTTTGAGTATCTCATGTTATCGCTTCACCATATTTTTTGTGAACCAAGAAAAACCAAACTAGTTAATTTATATATATTTCCCAACTGTAACCTGATTTTATGCCCGTACTATTCCATTTTAAAACCTTTTTTATGAGTAGGAAAATTTGTAAAACAAAAGCCAAAGTAAAAACCCTCCATTCCTCCCAAATTAAGTAATGATTTAGCCCACTGTGGTCAGAAGGGCTGCTGTCACCGAGCTAGCATCGCCACCTCTTCTGAGTGGGAGATTAGGGAGCACTGGAAACCTCTTCCACCAACTTTTCCTTCTACCTGGACATTCTGCTACAATGGAGGAAACTATTGTGGTTAGATAAATACCAGTCTTAGAGAAATGATTTATGAATGGAAACTTCCAGTAAGTGGAGAAAGTCAACCCACTCTGTCATTGTGTTATGTATTTGCTGTGTGCTGCTAGACAAATTTTAAGCTTTCTCCCTCCTTACCAGCAATGTTTTGTAAGCTTGTTTTAATTTACGACTTTATCTATGCCACTGCCTTCCTTTGGCTTTGTAGATTTTCCCCCCTGCTGAATTTTCCACCCTATATAGAATACACAATTACATCCGTATATACATTTACAAACAGCAGGGGGGAAAAGTGAAAACACGTTTGTTTTGCCTATGTGGACTTTTTCTCCTCATCTGGTTCTTCTTGCTTTGAGAGGCACAAGTAGCTCGTAGAGCAAAGCAGCAGGTTAAATGTGCATATTTTTGCTGTGCCAGGTCCGAGATAGCACTCAAGAGCCCTGTGGACGATTATCATTCATGAAGGAGCCAAAGTCTACTAGAGGCCTCGTTCATCAAGCCATATGTAATTTAAACATCACTTTACCCATTTACACGAAGGTACTGTGACATTATATCCAGCTGTAGGCATCAGCATTATCATACAAACAAGAAATGAGCAGGAGGGCAAGGCAGAGTTAAAACTTTGTGGGCAGGGATTTGAAAGAGGGAAAAATTCCACCCAAGGGCTTTCAGTGTCTTGGGTTTGGTACTCCTAATGCCAGTGTTTGAAGAGGTCATCAGGTATTTCCTGAGGGCTCAGAAGAGATGAGTGGGAGTGCCCTCGGATATTAAACATGCGTTTCCTAAGAAAGTTTCAATTTATGTTTATTCTCTGAAAACACAGGGGTTTTTTTCCTGCCCTGGTCAGATGAGAAGCTGCATGCCTTTTAGGGATGTATTTGCCCAAAACAGTGTTCATTTTATTCTTGGCATTTTCACAATATAGTAAATCTTTATAGCATTTGAGTATAATTTAAAAACAGAGCATCTCAACATTTTTAAACTTTAAATGGTAATAGTTCTTGAATATTTTAAGTGTTTATATATGCTAATTTGTGGGTGAAAAAGCAGGTATATATTTAAAGTTTTGATACAAATAAGGATCACGAGATGTCTTAAGTTTTGTGTTTGTATTTTGCTGGGTTCTGTAGCCTTTTGTGTTAAAATTGACAGTTTAGTTTTGCTGCTTTTTGACATGAGAAATCAACTGCGGGAACGTGCTGCATTTTCTTCTTTTCTGTTAAATGTTGTCAGAAGTTACTTTTTCCTGCTCTCTTCTAAAAAGATTGCCTTTTGCCTGCTCTGTTTCCCCCTTCTCTTTTTGCATGGCACTTTGGGACCAAAAGGAGTCAGATTCAGATCCAGAACCAGAAGAGGTAATGTTGCTAAATCAGCATGTTCTTTCCTACACACCCTGCTCAAACACAGCTAACAGACACAGCTCAGATGACTGGTCCTCACCTCGGTACTACGAACACAGAGAAGAGGGCCTCACACACACTCACTTTGGGAATAGACAGAGTTGAATTTCTCCTATGTTAAAGTCACTTATCTTCTCCATTTATAACATCCAGTAGACTGGATGTTACAGGTTTCTGAGCCAGATGACTGACATCCCATACAGGATCTGCGTTAACCCAGAAGTAACAAGTAAAAGGTTTATAATTTTCATCTTTAGCATAAGTTAAATTGCATCGGGTCCTACCTGAGCTCCTGCCCCGATCTGGTACTTATAGATGTTGCTTAAGCTCTGACCCCTACACGAATGAGTAACATTATAAAAGCGTGCCTGCATTTTGATGACGTTCAGCTGTTGGAAACACTGTGAGAATAGCCAGCTCTCCAAAGAGGATGGGCATCTTTTCCACGCACTGCACAACAGATTCAGCAGGTCTGTGGCATGGCTTGCAGATTCCTACTATGGTTACAAAAATATTTACCACTCCTGTGGTAAATATGACTTCTATTTTTGTATAGGAAACTAAAGCACAAAAAGACAAGCTCACTGATGGCTTATAAGCATTTTAAACTATTTTTTATTTACTTCATTAATTTTTATGTTAATAACATTAATTAGTATGCTGACATAAATCCAGACTGATCTGGAAGAACCAAAAGTGAGGGAAGCTAGAACATCCTTGGGAGGCGAGGTGACCATGCAGGGCAGTCAGAGGAATTCAGGCTGTCATGGATCTGTTACACACGCTGCTGACTGCGAGATTTAATTATGTGAGCCTAAAGGATCGCCAGGCATGTACGAATGTGCACGCGTAGCCAGGGATTTCCTTCTGTTCGGTGTCAGCTCATGGAAAGGCAAGGAATTCCTAACATCTTAACGGAGACAGTATATCACATATATCTTTATAAAGAATGGTTTGAACTATGTAAGCCTTTGCAGCACTCACAAAAACCTTGGGGGCTTTACCATACACAGTATCTTGTACCAGCAGTACTGCGCAGCTGATTTGCATTCTTCACAGTTGCCCTACCCCTGCCACAAGTTTGTTTAGGAAATTAAAGGTTTAATGCCACTTCTAACTTTGCATATTTTTCCATAGCCAAATTTAAACAACATGTGCTGGTGTGAAGAAATGCTAGCAGAACTGAAATAAACTGAAATTATAAGGCAACCTCAAAAATGTTCTCCTTGAATTTTCAGAGTCTGACATTGTGTTTTGTTCAATTCTTTTTTGGCAAGGACTTTGTTTTCTTTTGAATAAGAGTAAAATTGTATGGCTTTTTTGATCTGTACCCAGATAACTCTGAAAAATAAAGAAGGTGGCCTGTGAGGCCATCGCAGCTTCCATTTAGAGGTATCGATAGCTATTAGTGGCATCCAGCCCCAGGTCATGCCTCGGGCAGTTCTACCATCATTGGTGCACCTGCATTTCATCGTCGCTGAGCTCAGAGGCAAAAATGCAGTCCACGTCCTCAGAATGAACGTGTCTGAGGAAACGCAACACATTAAACCTCCTGGTTGCCTCTCAGATGGACCGTATGCCTTCACATAACCGTATTGGACTATTTTGCTTTAGACAGGAAGAAATAAATGAAGAGCAGTGCAGCAGAATATCCGGTAATGCAAAAGTTTAGGTCCTCCATGCTCCCTAAGAGCATTTAAAGAAAATACACTGCAACATTTTGCCTCTCTTGTTGACCATAACTATAACTAAGTAACCGTTTTTCTGGTATTAGAGACCCTAAATAAATTAAGCCAGGCTTTTACTGTTATTTTGAATGCACTCTTGGTTCCATTTAAATCCATGTGTCTCCATACAATTAGCATTTCACTCATGGCTTCTGTATAGCAATAATATTTGAACTTTTAAATCTGCTTTTTTCTCTTCCAGGTTGATATGACTTCAGAAAAAAGTAAGATTTTCTTTTTTTTTCCTGAAAATGTTATGATGCAATTTGTATGAGAGAGGGTTAAGAGTAAAGATAAGCATGAGAGAGAGATAAGTTTTAACTGCTATTGCTATTAACATCAATACTTTAAAAACGTAATTAAAATAATTTAATATCTCAGGAGCTATCTAATTAAATACACTTTAACATGTCAATTAACAAGTAATACAGTTAAAAACCGTTCATCTAAGCCTTTGCTTTCCTTTGACATCCCTAGTGATCCCGCTATTGCTATTTTGCTTGTATGACTGCTCATCCCTTCATTTCTTTTGTTTTCTCCATTTGTTGACACACATTCTTGCCTTGTATTTGGGACAGATGACAGTATCACTTTTAATGAAAACCTAACAAGGACTCTGACCTATTTCATTACTCTCATGGAATACAGCCATGCCAAAAAGTGATACTGTCCAAAGGAATCAGGCTGTTTAACCCTCCCTCCCTTGCCCTGCCCTTTACTGTGGTGAAATATGGCTGGAAATCTGACCTGAAAGCTTGGCACAGCACAAGCATCCTCTGTCCACACACAATCAGGCCATGACCACGACAGACCGTGGGCGAGGGGTTCGTGAACGTCCCTTTCACGGGAGAGGCAAATCAAACAAATCTCTGCACACACTGAAGTGTCCCTAACGAGAGCGGCTTCCAAATGCAGCCATTTCTTGGATCTGTTCGGGGAAAGAATGACACCTGTCTTGTTTCCAGTTTGGAGCGCAACGTCTCGCCTTGTCTGCAGTTAAAGTGCAATGTCTTGCATTGTCCTCATGCCACTTCCTCACTGCCGAGTCCCCCAGGGCCTCACAGAAGGCCAGTGAGCGTTCCTGCTCCAGCCACTCACTGTCTGGATAGCACTTCCAATTTATTTCCCACAGGAGTTGCTCTGCTTCAGGCCGATGAACTTGGTTATTGGCCAGTGAAAGAGTCATACGTTCGATATTTATGAAAGTAGGTATTAAAAATTTACAAAATTACTGGCTGGCATTTCAGTGTGCACCAGGCAGTTCATTGTAAAGCAGGAGCACCAAAACACCACATGTTCAGCACCAAAATACCCTGCAGCAATCTGGCTCGAATTAATGTACAGCACAAATATTTAGCATTCGTTACACCCAGGAGAACAGCGTAGCAAAATGGATCTTTTTTATAGATAAAGACAGCTAATTATGTGCTGCTTAGGCTCTCCTTATTTGCATTAGTGCTTTGACTTTCACTGGGGTGCTGAAATGTGCAGTTCCATGTGATGTGCTACCTTTAAAGGGAGAATGTCCTTTAGTGATGCCTAAGCGTTGTGTTCTGTTTGTAACTGGCTTCAGTTCTCCACTGTTTCATTCTGTTCAATATCCATTTTCCACTGGTCCTTGCCGAAATAAAATATTACCAGCAGGCAGTTATGGCATAATGGGAATTATCTGCAGGCACCTTCCTGTATATTGATTGCCAGATTAGACACATATTTCACCACAGTATGTTTTACAGTATTTTCATGTACCTTTAATTTATATGAATAATTCTTAGAGCTCTTGCTTTGAACCAGAGCTACATACCCAGCAGCATTTGCAACACCTTTGCTTTGCATGGAAATAACTTGCCTTACATGAACTGAACGTATGTGTCTAGTGTGACTGTCTGTGACTTTGGGTTGCCATACATTACATTTTTTAAAACTCTGAAATCACTTCTAAGTTGATTCACAGTTTTTTCTTATTATCTCTCCTTTTCTCCTCTGTCTTCTCTTTCCTCAGTCAGTTCATTAGTTGTCAATGAGGATGTTCCAAGGAAAGGACCATGCCTCTTAAAACAAAAGCCTGTTTGTTTCATTGTGTAGGTGTGAGATCCCCTTAGATGAAATGCCGGTTTGCAGCTGATTCAGATCTCTACGTATTTGATCATATTTTAGATTACTGCAGAATTACTTTTCCCTTTTTATTTTGGTCATTAAGAAAAACAAAACTGTTAACCCGATGTTATTCTGACAGTTTGCTAACACTGGCTTTCTCTTAGAGGAAATCGACTTTCAATCAGCTCTAATGCTTTCCCCCTTTTTTCTTGTTTTTCTTTTTATTTGAACATTGATCTGTAACATCTGAACAATCTTGAGATGCCTCTCTTTGTGTAACTTCACTGTGTTTCTCCTGGTTTTGATTTGAAATTTTGTTGTTGTTGTTGTTTTGGGTTTTTTTTAGTGGTGTCCTGATTTGGTTTGTTCCAGCTTTGATGCTGTATGTGTGGTTGTGCTCTAGCGATAAAGTGAAGCAAGTTATTTCCTGCCATTTTCCTTTTCAGTTGGTTTTTTTTCCCACCCCCCCGTTAGCTTTGCTTTGCTCTTGTACCCTCAGATCTTGTGGATCCACCATTCCCGGCCCATTTTGTTGACCTTCCTACCACTACAGCCAAAGACTGTCATTTTCAGTCCTGATTACATTTTCCAATCTCTATTTTTGATTTCCATTTTACTTTCAATGTTTTTCATTCGCATCAAAGATGACGAGACAGAATCTACAGAAACATCTGTCCTGAAAAGCCATCTGGTTAATGAAGTCCCTGTACTAGCCAGTCCAGACCTCTTGTCTGAAGTTTCTGAGATGAAACAAGATCTGATCAAAATGACTGCCATCCTGACAACCGACCCTTCTGATAAATCAGGCTCCATTAAAGTGAAAGATCTTGAAAAGCCCACTGAAGAAGAACCAGGAGAACCTTTTGAAATAGTTGAAAGAGTGAAAGAGGACTTAGAAAAAGTAAATGAAATTCTGAGAGGCGGATCCTATACCAGAGAAGAACACGTTTTGCAGAAGTCCCTTTCCGGACAAGAACCCTTAGAAGAAGAATGGGTCGTTGTCAGCGATGAAGAAATTGAAGAGGCCAGGAGAAACGCTCCATCAGAAGTCACAGAGCCAAGCCACGTGGAAGTCAGGGTAGACAAAGGGACTGCAAAAAAGGGGGAGCCGGCCGCGGAGGGCACGGTGGATTACCTTGTGGAGGATTTAAAGCAGTACGTGTCTCTCCATGACGTACAGCCACAGGCCTTACAAGAGGAGGTAGTAGAAGAGAAATTTGAAGCTGTAGTAGTAAGCAGGGATTCTGAAAAAAAAGGAAAAGACTCTCTAAAAACTGGGAAACCAAGCTCACAGGAGCAACAGAAGGCAGCCTCAGAAGTTAAAAAGCCCCTTAGGGCAAAATTGAGAGAAAAGCCAAAGCCAAAGGAAGGCAAGGCACACAGCGGCGGAGAGAAACTGAGACTGCCTAAGCTCACTGCGGACGAGGCACCAGCTGGGGAGCCTGGCCTAAAGGTGACACCAGCTCCGGAGCCTAAAGCTGTGTCCCCTGTTATCGAGGAAACTCCCATTGGCTCAATAAAAGATAAAGTGAAAGCTCTTCAGAAACGAGTGGAAGATGAGCAAAAAGTACGATCGAAGCTGCCCGTCAGAGTTCAGGCGAAAGAAGGCCCTGCCGAAAAGGCGCCTAAAAAACCAGCGCAAGTCAAAAAACCAGTAGCACACAAAGCCCAGCCGCCCGTCTCACCTTCTGCTAAGACAGAGAGACTTGAAGAGACCATGTCTGTTCGGGAACTGATGAAAGCCTTCCAGTCAGGGCAAGACCCGTCCAAGAATATTTCCGGACTGTTTGAGCACAAATCTGTCAAACAGAAGCAACAGGCCCCCGAGAAGGAAACTCCCCGCAGGAAAACAATTCCTTCACAGAGCGAAACGAGGCGAGTGTCAAACCTCAAGACAGACAAACAGAAGGACAAACCAAGCACGGTGTCAAAAGCAGAGAAAGAGCCGCAATCAAAGAAAGGAAAAACGCAAACGTCTACCATTGAAACTGCCAAGAAAGCTGGTGGCAAAGACCAAGTAAAAGAGCAGAGTGGCAAAAAGCCAATCGCACCTCTCCCTCCGGTAATAGTTGCTGAAAGTGCCAAAGAAACAGCAGCCGGTAAGGGCAGGACTTCTGACGATCAAGGAGATCCTGACTTCCAGATCAGTCCCGACAGGAAGACCTCAACAGACTTTTCTGATGTCATTAAAGAAGAACTGGAGGATAATGACAAATACCAACAGTTCCGACACCTCTCAGTGACTGAGGAGGGAGAGCTCAACTTGGAGCAAGTACTGACCAGTCCTTTTGGTGCTGCTTTTCCCACAGAGTATGGGAAGGACGGATTCCTTCCTGCTCTTTCTCTGCAAAGTGCTGCTCTTGGCGGCAGCTCAGAGAGCCTTAAACACGAAGGCGTGGCCGACTCTCCAGGCAGCCTACTTGACGGAACCCCTCAGATCAGCTCGGAGGAAAGTTACAAGCATGAGGGTCTGGCAGAGACTCCCGAAACGAGCCCAGAAAGCCTTTCCTTCTCGCCAAAGAAAACCGATGGGCAAATTGAAGACGCTAAAGGAGCGGCTGGAGTACACGCGACAGCAGAAACACGTTCTCCGAAGGAACTCTCCTCAAAGGAAGATGAAAAAGGTATTACTGAGAGGCAGCTAGATGCCGTTACCGAGACTAGTGAGTCTCATTCTGACCGTGTATCAGAAGAGCATGTACCTCCAGCCTCTGAAGAAGAGGCTGATAAACTTAAAGAAAGTAGCTCAGCTTCCATTATGAAAGATATTAGCAGGGATAAAGAATCCAGAACCACTGCACATTTCACTAAGGCTTCTGAAACACATGACACTGCTTTAGAGAAAGAAAAAGATGTAGCCTGTGAACGCCGTCTTACAGTTAGAAGTCCCCAGAAATTGGAACTGTCACTTACTAGCCATGATAGTGAAGGCTTTAGCCCAGTTGCAGATGACTCTCTGACTATAAGTCATAAAGACTCCCTGGAAGCAAGCCCAGTGCTAGAAGACAACTCATCACACAAAACGCCCGACTCTTTGGAGCCCAGTCCTATGAAAGAGTCCCCCTGCCGCGATTCCCTTGAAAGCAGCCCCGTAGAACCAACAGTGAAGGCTTGTATTTTGGGGCAGGGTCCTCTTCAGTCTGTTCTTAGCAAAGCAGAAGCCTGCCCAGAGCTGGCATCGGTGCGTTCCAGGATTCTCCGTGACCCTGAGGGAAGTGCCGATGACGACAGTCTAGAGCAAACGTCCCTCATGGAGAGTTCGGGGAAAAGCCCCATTTCCCCCGAAACTCCTAGTTCAGAAGAAATTAGCTATGAAATCACACCTAAAATGGCAGACATACCAAAGTCAGCCACCATCCCCGAAGTCAACGAAGAACCCGAGGATGATTTGGAAAGTGAACCAAAGAAGAGATTCACCCCCGAAGAGGAGATGTTTAAAATGGTGACCAAAATCAAAATGTTTGATGAATTGGAACAAGAAGCAAAACAAAAGAGAGATTATAAAAAGAGTCGTAAGCAAGATGAATCTTCTGCCGTTGCCAATTCAGAAGCCTCACGTGAGGCTGAAGCACCAGAGCCAATGGCCACGGTAGAACAAGACATACCCGCAGTGGTGACGCCTGCAGCCGAATCTAGAAAAAGTTCTTCCTCTTCCGAAAGCGAGCCGGAATTGACTCGGCTCAAAAAAGAAGCTGACTCAGGCCTCTTAATGGAGCCTGTGATCCGAGTTCAGCCACCCTCGCCTTTACCATCCGGTATTGACTCCAGCTCTAGCCCCGACGAAGCAGGTTTCCAACCCATCGATTCCCAACCGTGCTCTATCGAGATAGGTGACGTTAAAGCACAAGGCAAAGGTGACAAAGAGGAGCCGCTTATCCTTGGGCGCAGCTGTAAGCCTTCCACGGGCACTTGTCATTCCGATGGTTGTGTGTCAGCAGAAAGCGCTGAATCAAAATGTTGTGACGGTACAGGTGACTGTGAGACAGTCGGTCCTGATGCCCCGGTCACACGATCCGGGTGTACTCCCTGTCGCTCCGTTGGCGATGGGTCTCAGAAAGAGCTTCACGCTGAGTCTTTGCTAACGATTGGGCAGTGTGATGCTACTGAAAAAGATGTCGAACCCACGGCCCCGTTACCATGCAGCGATCTCATCCCTACAGGACCTGTGTCAGAGGAGGTAGAGGGTCTTTCTCGTGGACAAGGTGCCACCGAATACTCCGTTCCACGCGACGGCAAGCTGGCCGAAGGTGACACTGCTGACCGTTCCGCTTCAGCAAGGGATTTGGGAAAAGCAGATACAGGTTGTGAGACGTCTCACAGGGCTGGTCATGCTGAGGAGCCCTTACCGGAGCATCCGTCCCCAACCGCCGACACAGCAGAAATCGACAGCTGCGCAGAAGATGCCGCTGACGGTAGTGCTCCATATATAGTGAGCCCTTATGAAAATGTGTCTTCTGGACATTTCTTCATTGACTCTGAAAGTGAGGTAGGATCTGGTAGAAGTCTGCCATCTAGGGAAACCCATTCTGTGGCAGAAGGGAAAGATCACACTGGCGAAGCTTTACTTAGCAGAGACAAGGGCAGTGAATATTGCTCTTCAGAGGAAGTGTACGTGGAAATAGAGCCCAAACCAGAGGATGGATTTCAGACAATGTCACAAGAGTCTCCGGCCTCCGATTCAACAAAATTACCTGAATCTGCCCTTGAGGATGTCAGAGATGAAACAGAGAAATTGATGGGTCAGGTTGTCATCACTAGAACCGATGTGGATTCTGACATGTGGAGTGAAATACGTGAAGACGATGAAGCTTTTGAAGCTCGGGTGAAAGAAGAGGAGCAAAAGATATTTGGGTTGATGGTAGACAGGCGATCCCAAGGCACGACCCCTGACACCACACCGGCCAGGACGCCCACCGAAGAAGGGACGCCACTCAGTGAACAAAACCCTTTTCTTTTTCAGGAAGGCAAATTGTTTGAGATGACTAGAAGTGGAGCCATTGACATGACCAAAAGGAACTACCCAGACGAAAGCTTTCACTTCTTCCAGGTGGGGCAGGAGCCTCAGGAAGAGGTTTCTTTACGGGAAGAAGTGAAAGAAGCAGCAGAGGTGGAATCTTTAAAGCTGAAGGGCTCAGCGGACCCATTTGCACCTTCAGAGTCAGAGGAGTCAGATAGACGAGAACAAGAAGATGCATTGCACTATTCACCCCCATCACCCGAGTCTAGTGATAGATCTGAGGAAATGACGGGTGAAGGTGCCAGCAGCGCAGGCACTGCAAAAGCAGATCTTAAATCCAGGATTCCGATTAAAATGGGTATTTCAGCTTCTTCAAAATCACCAAAGAAAGAAACCGCTGCCTCTGAAGCTGAGCCCCTCTCCGGAACGGAGACCGACACGGTCGATAGCAGTCAGGTGCCTTGCCCCATCTCTCCCGAGCAGTGTGCGGTAGAAGACGAGTTAGATTTCTCCAAAGTCACTCGATCGGTTCGTTCTGAACAGGGTGAGGAGTCCCCAGACTCTTCCCCGGAGGAACAGAGATCTGTGATTGAAATCCCCACTGCCCTAATGGAGAGCGTGCCTTCTTGTGAAAGCAAATCCAAAATCCCTGTAAGAACAGCTGCTGCCACATCGCAATCCTCGCAACAACCGGAAAACGAGAGCCTTTCCCCGGACGACTTCCCAGACAGTTCGCAGTGTGAAGGAAAAGATGACCAAGCGAAACCAAAGTCTAAAATTCCCGTGAAAGCCGCTTTCCAAAAAGCCGAACTGCAGCACTCGTATACGGACGCGTCCGTCTGCAAGCCAGAGTCACCCAAAGCGCTCGACGTGACGAGCGCAGTCCCCGCGAAACCGGACGGCCGGAGCAAATCGGAATCTGACGCCGGTAGTCCCGTGGACCCGAAGACCAAACGTTCCATCAAAGTTAGGAGTTACGCTGAGGCAGAGGCCAGGGAGAGGGAGAGCGAGATGAAGTTTGAGCTAGACTCAGATGAGGCAACAACGGCAAGATCGAAGGTATTTGCCTCGCGGTTGCCAGTTAAAAGCAGAAGCGCTACAGGCTCCCACGGTGCCGTTAGTCCCGCAAAAGAAAGTAAGGACCATTTCTTTGATCTTTACAAAAACTCCATAGAGTTTTTTGAAGAAATTAGTGACGAAGCTTCTAAATTAGTGGAAAGACTCACGCAGTCAGAGAGAGAACAAGAATTAGTTTCAGATGATGAAAGCAGTAGCGCCCTAGAAGTTTCAGTTATTGAAAATGTGCCATCCAGTGAGACTCAGCAGTCAGTTCCTGAAGACATCTTTGACATCAGACCCATTTGGGATGAGTCTGTAGAGACTCAGATTGAACGTATCCCTGACGAAAATGTCCATGACCGTGCTGAAGGTATTTGCCAACGACTGGGATTCCCTGTGCGACGCATGTCATGAATTAAACTCTTTTGTTTTTTGTGTTGTTTGGCGTATGTGTGCGTGTGCGTTTGCGTTCAGGTGTAATGCGTGTGGCATTTTCTTTTCAGCTTTTGGTGGTTAGTTGTGCTTTTTTTTCCCTTGTGAGCTGTGTTTGGGTTTTTTTTGTTTTGTATCTGTGTTCTTGTCTGTGAAACGATCTCAAGATTGCAAACCATAGATGCTTATGGGAAGTGTTACTTTAATAAGCGAGAACACTTCTAAAAATACGTATGGTTTCCTCATTAAACCGATTGCTTAGGTCACGCACGTTTTGGCTTTTGACTTTCCCCGGCCCTATTACTAACCATTAACTTCTACTAATAGTAAAATGTTTGGGTGTCGATTGAAAGCGAGACAGGCAAATTTATAGGTTTTTGAGTTGGACTGCAAAGAGATCTGTAGGAGTTTTAAAGGATGAAGCTTTTTGTGTTCCCTTTTATTGACACTCTGTGTCTGAAGAAAACTCCCGAGTCACCAGTTACTTTAGTACACGTTTTCTGGTGCTTGGTTTTCCTTTGCCTACTTGCGTGTTAGTACCGGGTAGCCCTAATGGAAATCAGGAGCCGAAATGGCACGTGCATATCGTGAACCCTAAGCAATTTCATGATTCAGAGGTGTCGCAATCCATGTGGGCATTCAGGGAAAATCACACCTTTAATTCTGCCGTCCTCTGGGGATGGGAAGAGCCGTCAGTCTCGCCATTAGCAAAATGAATGAGGACTGACGAATGACCATCTGATTTTTCCTTGCCTTCGTTGTCAGTATTTTGTCTCGCTCCCCGTCCAAAGGGTCAAAGACACTGAAATTAGCAGTATTGCAAGTACAGACCATAATCTGAAGTGCTGTGTGGACTATTTGAGTAAAACTTGCCCTACAAGAGAAAGAACACGGTCAGAAGCACCGGTCCCGATGAATTCTTCAACCCTGGCATTTACTAAGGAGACATGGAAAACTATGGCTCTTGACTTAGTCAAAGTCTTCCGCTGAACTTTAGAATGGCGGTTTGGAGTAAAATGCCTGGCCAAAGTAGACATAGTAGGTGCTTCAGTCCTAGATTACATTTTTACGTTAAAGCTTCATTTTTAAATGGAAAACTAGATAGTCCTGTGCTTTTTGAAAAACCAAGATTTTTGGTTTTATTGTTGAACCTAGGGATTTACAGGCCTCACTCGAGTTACGCAGCCTGTCCACGTTTAGACATGGCAGTTAGGAAAAACCAGCGCTTTCCCTTCTTGGGCTCTCTCTCCTATGGAAATGGTTTTTAACTTGCAAAAGACAACTTGTAGCTCTCTTTGACCTTTAGATCAACAGGATGATCAGGAAAGGACAGAGGAAAGACTGGCCCACATCGCAGATCATCTCGGATTCAGCTGGACAGGTAAAATGCACGTCGTCCGCTCCAGAGAGCAAGGGGGGGAATGGTCCACACTCCTTTCGTGCTTATTTGGGATGGTTTTCTGATTGTCTACAGATGCTTTAGAAAAATATTGCAGAAGCTTATTGTCTTTGGGATACCAAGAGCCCTAAATGGGATAACAAGGAACCCGTTCTAAACAATCGCTTAAATATTGTGGATTTAATAGACCTGAGGCAGCAAACTGTAGCGGAGACAAGCAAAAGCAACGTGGAATGAGACGCAAATGGCACTGACAATCAGCTTAAAGCCTCTTCAAAAGAGGAAGAGCTATGCAGAAATCTTTGTGCCGCGTCAAACTGCGTGGTCTGACGCAAAAAATGCCGCAAAAATTCACACCCAGTCTACAGGTTTTTTATGTCTCTCACGAGACCAGTATCACAGTCCTGAAAATAAGCCAGGTTCTAGGAGCTAAAGAAGAGCTGCATGCCAGGAAAACATTTTAACTCCTCCATAACAAAGATTATGCTCTTTACCATTGTTACGTTAGGTCTTCCTTTCCCGTTCTCTGCCTCTATCTGTAGAGTAACGGGGACCGTGTGTCACTCGTCCCAACAGTTTGTCTTGAAATCAGTAGGACTTGGACTGTTTAAAGTAACAGATTAAGAATATGCGGAATACATAATAGAAGTGAATAGGCAGCCATGAAAACAAAACTAGAAAAAAATGGATTCTCATGCAGTTAATGTTTTACAGCGTTTTAGGGAGGGCAGGCGAATAGACTTGCTTAAATATTCCTGTCTTTTATTGTGGTAAAGACTGCTTATAGTAGAAGATTACTTTGCCAAATGTTAATTTGATGGGCGAGATGGTGGTTGGTTTTGCTTCAATCTCATTGGACTGTGTAGGATTTGAGTCTAATCTGTAGTTACTCTCTAGCTGTTGAAGTTTACGGCGGCACAGGTTTACAGGCCAGCCCAGAAATAAGGTTATTTGGAGTTAGGGTTCCCTCTGCCTTGTTAAAACATGATACCCTCCAAAATCAAGTCCACGCATAATGGCAGCGGAATAGAACCTGAATCCTCCTTTATGAAAGAGGCAGGATAACAGCAGCAATCTCACAAATTCTCTGGCTTTATCTTATTCGATGAACCCGTGTCAACAATTGCATCCTAGTTTGGTGACGGCAGAAAGCTGCCTTGGTTCTGGATACGAAGGAAGATGTTATAGTCTATAAAGTCATTTCTCTTGTCTGGACTGCAGTCTCAGCCCATGCTACAATGGGAGGACATCACCTATGCTTAGTTTCATGGGTTTGGAGGTTAAATTGTAATTCACAGACATTTCCTTTTCTTTGAACGAAATTAGACTAGGGGAGCAGTACTAGTAGTAGCAGTAGACGACCTCTTTACAGAGATGGATGTCTTTTTCAGAGCTCGCAAGAGAACTGGACTTCACAGAGGAGCAAATTCACCAGATCCGAATTGAAAATCCCAATTCACTTCAAGACCAGAGCCACGCACTCCTCAAATACTGGCTTGAAAGGGATGGGAAACATGCAACAGGTTTGTCTCCGGTCATTGCACGTGACTGTCTCTAATCTGCTAGCTGAGGTGACGGGTGCATGTTGTAATCCCAAAGAAAATTTGGGGGAAATTTAGGCTACAGAAAGGATGACCGTGGATTGTACTCAACATTATTTCTCATCTCATCTGTGTAACACAGCAACTCAACAAATTTGTTAAAAGGAAAAACTCAGAGTGCTACTTTTTATAGGTAGCCATTCGGTTCTATTTAGATTTTACATAGCACTGCTTCTAAATGTATCTGTAATTTATATATGATATCAGTTAGTCTCTTATATATGCCCTTCCTATGGAAGAGAGAAGGGAGGGCATGTGTGTGCTTCTTGACTCAGCTTGCACCGTGTTGTTGCAATTTCACAGATACCAGCCTGACCCAATGTCTCACGAAAATCAACCGCATGGACATCGTTCACCTGATGGAGACCAGCGGCATAGACCCCATGCAGGGCCACGGCACGCGCACGTACACGGACACGGAGCAGTCCTTGGCGTTGGACCGCAGCGAAGGTAAGTGGCTCCAGGGTACCTGGCGAAGCATCACTCTGCTCTGAAGTGTTTGCCCGGGGTCATCTGTTTCAGCTCTCATGACGGAGCACTGGCATCCCCTTTTGAAAGCACAGACAGGGTGGGTGGATGGAAGGACAGCATCACACGGGTCACATTTCACAGGGTAGAAGATCTGCGCTTTAGCCGATTCTTCAGAAGCAAGTAGCATGGCTGGCAATGTTTGCCCACTTTACCTTGGGGTTTGTTGTTTTTTGCTTATACGTGTGCTTTCATGAAAGTTCAGAAGGTTGTATTAGAATTTGACCGAGATCTGTAAAAGGAAAACTACTGCGTGCTTTGACGAAAAACCCCTTTGGATTTGAGTATCCAGGCTACTTGAATTCTGTTAGGATGCTATTGCATTCTTAAGTTTGAAAATTCGGTGGATCAGATCCGGTGGTTGCAAACTGAAGAAACACCTCCAAATTATTTGGCATAAAATCCTCTTTTCCAGAAGTCATACTTTTCTACGCCTAACTCAGTATGGAAGTGTATTACACAGCTGCAAAGGTCCCATCTTGAAGAGAATGTAGGAATGGAAGGCTGTTTGTTACGATTTGCATTCTCATATCACAGCCAAGTAGTTTTAGAGTGTTAACCTGTCTGTCCATCTTCCTCGAGCTACTCCGGGAGGCCAGGTCCCCTCTCACTCAAGGCGTTCAAGAACTTCAGGTCATGTGTTGTGCCCGGCGATTTTCAATGCATGCGGAGCACGGGAAGGACTTCTGCATTCTGGTAAGACTCGTAACGATATTTCTCATCTCTCTGTCTTTGCAAGGTTTTTCTGCGCTGCAAGAAGAAGTGTACAGCTCGAGGCACAAGCAAGAGCAGCAGAGAATATCTAAGGACGGCGAGCCGACCGAGCAGCCCCCTCTGGTCTCCGAGGAAGACGTCTCTGCCAGTTATTCCCCGTTCCAAGACAGTACTCCCAGGAGCGAGGCGGAGGTGTCCATGGCTGAGCTTCTGAGGCAAGCACACAAGGAACAAGTAGAAGCTGAATACTCAGGGAAACCCCAAGACGCGCCAGGGAAACCATCCGCTTCACAACAGGAATATTTGTAAGTGTCACAAGACCAGGATGAAGCCACCGGGAACGGATTCTCTTTTCTCTGTGTAATAAGAGGATTTTACAGTTGCCTTTGAAACTTATGAACACACTAGAATTTTCCTCCAATTGTGGTTTTCACTTTTTAATCCATGTGGAGGAAGCCTAAAGGCTGAGGAGAGAAAGTCAGTTGGTCACCGTGAACACAAAGCAATAACTGCGTCTAGTACATAGGAGAGAAAAGAGGGTTAATGCAGAAGTGGAGGGGCTTTATGCATATTTTTCATGTTTTGGATGACAAGTGATGACATCTTAATGAAAGTAATCCTAAAGGACCCTTTCTTCAGCTTCAGGGTGGCTTTTTCAATGGAGGCAAAATTTTTTCAATTTAATAGCTACTTACAAAACTTGTAACTACCTATTAAGAACTGGGGTTTTCAAAGCGCATTTCAGATGGCCAATGGAACAGAAACAGGGTTTTACGGAGGCAAGACACAAGTACTTAGAGGAAGAACACATGATAGAGTACACATTTAGAAGACCTGTGTAGCAAGAACTTGAATTCTGAGGTGGGGCCATCTGTGGGGTTGGTGTCATTTGAAAAGGAATTTGAAATAGATCACATTTATTTCTCCACAGCTTCCCTGATTAGGTGCCCATGCTGAGACCTCTCTGCAGGGTAGAGTGAGGTATTAATAAGCCAGCAGAATATCAAGAATCCCTATCCAAAGAAGTGGTTTTCCTGGAGGCGATTAGCTTTGATGTGGAGATGCAGCTCCCAGCAGTCAAAGGGCAGCTGAGTCCAGCAAATGGACTTTGAGGGATTCTTTTGCTTGGGATGCGCCGGGACAGGGTGCGGGAGACAGAAAATACCATCCAAGACAGTTCCTGTTGCAAGCGTTAGGCAACACCAGCAATGCTCCCTAAGGAGTTGTGTCAGGGAATGAATGCCTTTGAGGAACAGAGAATACCCGTGAGACAACACTGCCAACACTGCCCGAGGGTAATGACAACAGGAGAATATCACAATACTGCAGGTCTAGTTTGAACCAGGTGGAAAGTTGGGCTAGATTTAAATAGCTTGTAAGGAACATGCTCCGAGAGGAATTATACAACAGTATTGAATGTATGTATGATTGAATTAGATGTATTTCCTTTATCTGTGTGTTACATAGTAACATACGTAATAATAGGTTTAACTGACTCGGGGCAGTGATTAATCATAGCAGGGTTCAATTGTGCAAATACCAGTACAAACAAAACCTGAACCTCTCAAAAATTTCTGTTTGCTAAAGCTCCGGAATTCTACCTGAAAGTCGTTTTCCGCACTTTGCAGCTGCAGAGCTTGTGCTCAGTGTTGTAACTGCCTCACATCCGTCTATAGTGATCCAGGCTCTCCCCCTAATAAAAACCTGGTGCTATGTAGAGACGTGAGGGCACAAGTGACAGCAAAGCTCTCTGTAATACTTGACAAATACTAAGTTTTGCAGATTACACGGAAGGGTTGGATATCCATTTGGAGACTGGCTCGGGAATATGGGTGGGATTCTCAGCCAGACCACTCTGTAATTCCTGTCAAGGAGTATCAGTTATTTCTAGACTTTGCTGGACAAGAGGCAGTATCACAACATCAAGTCAGTGCCTAACATTCCATTGCTGGGAATTGGGAAGCACTGCACGGTGGTAACTCGCTTGGACCTCTAATTCACAGCGTCACGACTCCAGGAATGGAGCAGTCTGCGGGAGCTGGAAAAGCAGCAAGCGGCAAATCTGCGCACTCGAGCGCGGCAAAGGGAGAGACGCAGAGAGCGCCTCTGTCCTCTGCGCAGAGAGGGGACTCCCCCATCATCCAAGAGCCCGAGGAGCTGCAGCTCCACCAGGAAGGCCTCTCTCCGAGGAGATCTAGCCTCGTGATAGTGGAGTCCACCGAGGAGCAGATGGACAAGTCTGGAAGGGGCTATGAAGAGGAATCTTTAGAAAAGGTAAGTGACAGCTTTGCCTCAAAGTAACGGACCCAATAAACTGAGTTTTATGTCTCGCTCATTCTTTAAGATAAGAATATTTGTAACTAATTTGCATCTGGCACTGAGGTTTTTTTCCTTCCCACTGTGGTGAGAAGGGTCAGGTAAAGGCTTTTCTCTCGAGGTTTTCAAAGTTGAAAACAAACCCCAGATCCCAAAGTCTAGACTGGTAATTCTGGGTCTGCTCTACCCTACCCTTTGGCCTGTGAGGGTTACATCTGTGCCCCTGAGAGAGAGTGTCAGTAACAGGGGCAGAAACAAACAGAAACGGATGTAATGCGGACAAAGTAGTAATAGTAAAGCTCTTAAAGAAAGGCAAGGCTAGCCCGGAGTGGTGTGAGAAATGATGTGAAAGGTCTGTAAAGTCAGCGAGATGGAAAAGAGGCAGCAGCTGTGCATTGCAGACCGCTAAGGATGTACTGCAGGAATGGTGTTTACATAGCACGCAGGCAGTAAAGAGATACGGAGACGGGAGGGAACATCCAAAACCGTACAAGACAGGTCTTGGGGTGTCTGAGACCAAGGGGCTTCATTGCAGCATTCAGAGAAGGGAAGACATGAAGCAGCAAGGAAAGAGAGCAGCAAGCATATGGCTTTTAGTGGAGAATTAAAGCTTCCTGGCAGGTCAAAGTTTAAGAAGAGACAGCTTGCTTTGCCAGTTCTTAGTGGAAGAGAAGGCGAAGGCATCTCTGGGCAGGAAATCAGTTTTGTAAGTGAAGTTAGAGCAGAGAAGGCGCAGTTCCACTGAAGCAGAAATTGTTTCACCTTCACACTGAGTAGGAACGAGCCCTTCTGTCTTTGCTACTATGTGGCCAAAAGTATCACCTCTGGAATGAAGGATTTCGGAGCTCTGCCTCTGGGATCTCAGGGAAAGGTGGAATTTTAAAGTGTGTCAGATAATTGAAACACCATCTACAGCAGGGCTCAGTACGAGGGCTGCTGGAGGCCGGGCTACCCTCCAAACAATGTACTGCTTTTTCCTTCCAGTTCTTTTACTGAGGTGAAACAACAACAGCTGGTACCACCAAAAAGAAACACACACCCTCTCCTTTCCCCCCTTATTTATTTTCCCCTTTATGTTTTTATACTATAGCTGCTTCCCAACCCATTCTTTTCAGCCTCTCTTTGCCTTCTGACATGTTTGTTTAAATTTTTAATTCTTCCCTCTGCAGGATAGACAAGTTCAGCACTTGTTACTAATTTTTCCTGATCTTTCCAGTGCTGAGGGTACTGCTACACGGTCCTACTGCCTGTACACTCTGTACTCTGTACACTGTGCCCTGTGCTTCCCCCTGTGGAGGCTTAAAAGGCTTTTGTATATTTTTCTGTGTAACTACCACAGAAAGCGTATGAAAAACGTAGGAATTGCAGAGCTAGTGTAGGAAGACAGAAGGTGTAGGTACCACTGGTACCACGTACAGAGTCCTGCTTCCATGCTTCCCCTAGGAGTTAGCAGAGGAGTTAGGTGAGCTGGAGCTCAGCTCGGACGAGGACGAGATGGTCACCACCAGGGTCGTTCGGCGCCGGGTGATCATTCAGGTACCGAGTGTTGAATGACCGCACGAGCCTGTGCTGCCTTAGGCCCTGAGTTGGCGTTTGTGCTTCGCACTGGAACGCTCCCAAATAATGCATCTCCACAGCATAAGGCATTGCAGTACCTTAGGATTACAGTAACACTGCTAACCCCTCTCTAAATTCCACAGATGCCTCCGTAGGAGGAAGGCACGGGCTCGTCAGCCCTGTATACAACGAGGTCAACTAACATATCTTTGCCCGTGTGCTGTGGCATCGCTTTTCTTTGCATGGTTTTCTAAGGCTTATTTGCAGAACAGGTTTTTTTCCTAACATTGCTGATTTTTTCCCCATTCTGTAACCCATTAACTGATTTTAAAAGGGCTTATTTCAAGACCCACGTGAAGGCCTCGCTTCACACAACTTTGTTCTTTGTCACACAGGCTGATAGTATGCCTGAAATACCACCAGAAACAGTCACGGAAGAGCAGTACACAGATGAACACGGCCACATGGTGGTAAAGAAGGTACTGCCATTTCTGCCCCTCGCTACCTTCATCCTTTCCTGTAAAAGGAAGGAAAAATCATCCGCAGAAATGCCAGGCTTTCTGCTACGAAGGGCCGTGATTTGAAGAGCAGAGAGTGGAAGGAATGAGAATCTCTGCTCATGAGAGATACCAAAGTTCGAAGAATTACTTAGATTCTCAAAATCATTTGGTGTTACGGTGTATAACCTAACAGGGTGTATTTCGTTAACTTTCATTTAAAGCCAAGGAAAATTCTGCATAGGTGCACATATTTTACAAAACAGTTGTTTATTTCTTTTTTAAAAATCCCACCAAAAAACCCACTCCACCACAATCTTATCGGAGATGTCTGTCTGCTTGTCCTAATGGAAGCTCTGGAAGGCTGGGTCTGCAAGAGTCAGATAAGTCCAGAGTCTAGGTCTTCAAAATCAGATCATGCTTAGAAAACACATTGTGCCCAGCGTGGAAGTGAAAGGGGAACTTCTGTGCTCCTTTCTTTATCTGACAACTAGGGGCTCAGAGATTGGGTCTAGGACTTGACCGTGCTGGGCCGGTGGCAAACACCATATTCTGTCTTCGGAGAAGACATGACACCCTCTCAGCTGGATAGGCTGTCTCTGGAACCCCTCTGAATTCCTGGTAGAGTAAATCACCCCAGGCAAAGATTCCTTGGTCTCGCTGAACAGCAGCAAGTGTGATCGTTCTTAAGGATAGGCCCGTGCCTTGAGGCGTGCTATGTAAAGGATGCACGCCCGTCCTCCTGAGAAATTTCACATCTCGAATCCTGTAATTCTCTTCTCGCTTGGGCCAGCCAGTGCCTTGAGAGCTTAAGCAGCAGATGAGTCTCTTGAGTAGATGTTGAACAATAAAACACCGAACCATCTACGCAGGTTCTGTCATGTAGGACAAAACGCCCTTAGAGTAGCAAATACGAGGTAGAGAACAAGGAGGAAAAGTTTACTGCTAATTCTTTGGGGACTGAACTCCATTCCTTCAGGTGACTCGGAAGATCATCCGGCGATACGTTGCTGCAGATGGCATGGAAAAAGAGGAAGTGGTAACGCAGGGAACACCGCAGGCCTCTGTCACTGTGCAAGAGGGAGATGGTTATTCCAAAGTGGTGAAGCGAGTTGTGCTGAAGAGTGACAGTGAGCACTCAGAGGTAGGGTGTGCTTTGCCTGCCCCGGCACAGAGCAGCAGCACCCCAATAGGGCTCTCAGTCAGTGCAGCTTAGCGTGCTCATTGTGCCACTCGGTCCTAGAACCCCACAGTTAGAATAACTTCTCCTTACCGGTCCCTTCTTGCTTTGAAGAGGCTAAAACCACCTATGACTGAGACAAAAACTGTTTCAGAGCCAGGTGAATAAAAGTAAAAAACAACCTGAAAAGGTAAGTGGCCGTCCTGCCGTACTTCACCGTGCGGCCCTACGGGCATTTGGATCGGCGTAACTGAGTTGTGACACAGGGCCAGAAGCTGGCAATGGGGTGTGCTTTCAGCAGTCCTGGGCCAAAAGCAAGGCTGTAGCTAGCAGTTATTAAAATTCTCAGAAACATCACCAATACTTTTTCTTGCTGGAATTACTCATCAGAATTAATTCTTTAGGAGTAAAGTAACAAGAAAGAAGAGTCTTCGTTCCTCCTTTTCTCCTTCTTTCCTTTTTTCTTTTTTGTCTATTTTCCCTTCTTTCTTTTTTCCTTTTTTCTTTTTTTTTCTTTTTTGTCTTTTCCCCTTTTTTGTTTCTTTTTTCCTCTTTTCCTCTTTTTTCTTATTTTTATCCTTTATTTTTTCCTTTTTTGTCTTTTTTTTTTTTTTTTCTTTTTTCCGCCTTTTTCTTTTCTTTCTTTTTTTTTTCTTTTTGTCTTTTCTTTTTTCTTTTTTGTCTATTTTCCCTTCTTTCTTTTTTCCTTTTTTCTTTTTTTTTCTTTTTTGTCTTTTCCCCTTTTTTGTTTCTTTTTTCCTCTTTTCCTCTTTTTTCTTATTTTTATCCTTTATTTTTTCCTTTTTTGTCTTTTTTCTTTTTTGTCTTTTTTCTTCTTTTTTCTTTTTTTTGGCTTTTTCCTTTTTTGTTTTTCCCTTTTTTCTCCTTTGTCTTTTTTCTTTTTCTATTTTTTTCTTTTTCCCCCCTTTTTCTTTTCTTCCTTGTTTTTTCCTTATTTTTTTCTTTTTTGTTGTTTTTTTTTTTCTTTTTTTTTGCTTTTTCCTTTTTTTTTTTTCCCTTTTTTCTCCTTTGTCTTTTTTCTTTTTTTTCTTTTCTTTTTTCTTCTTTTTTCTTTTTTTTGGCTTTTTCCTTTTTTTTTTTTTCCTTTTTTCTTTTTTTTTTTTTTAAGCAGTAAGGTGACCCTAACAGAGCTACGCTTTCCCCTATGGGAACCCATAGACACAGGAGTCATTTTGCCAGTGCACATCACAAATACTTGTGCTTTCTAACCTTGCAGGTGACCCTGTCAGAACCTGCTGTTCTGTCTAGTGCCTCCAAATTTCAGTCCGAACCAGTGGAGGGCCGGAAAGTCAGCAAGGTCATAAAGACCACTGTAGTGCACGGAGAGAGGACGGAGAAACACCTGGGGGACGCCAGCCTGGCTTCTGATCTTCCGTCAGCCAAAGAGGACTTCGAAGAGGTACAAATAACTTTAATATATTAGCATTACCGCAAGTGTCAGGGACAGGGACAAACTGTGTTCTGACAGGTTTTGTTGGTGGCCCACCGGACTCCACTGGCGAGTCTTAAGCTGACTTGTAATTGTGTTGTTATACTCAGCCACGTTCCAAAAAGATCCATATATAGAGAATGTGTAGGGAAAGCTGACATGGTAGAATTAGCTAAGCAGCTTGTTAAGACTAAAGAAAAACATCATGGAGGCTTTGTGTGAAGTTCTTAGAAGTCTTGGATGTGAGCGCAGTTTAAGTTCATTCATGTGTTACCACTAGTGGGACTGATTTTAGTAGCGGCTACAGTTTAGCCCACATCCTCGGTAAACAGACGTGTTCCTCCTCTGAATCCAGTTTCTTGTGCCCCTGAATAGCGTGTCTTAGAGGTTTAAACAAAGACCTAAAAATAGATAAATAGAGAAAATATGTGCAAGCAGTAGGTGATGTGTGTATGCAGTTCGGGTTTTTTAACCGGGAGTCCAGAGCGGTGGCCCGGTTCCCCTTTTCTCACCGAGGCCAAATGAGAGGCACGAACTGTCGGGTAGAGGTTCAAAGAGACAGCTTGGGAAGGAACACTTAGTTCCCAGCTACCACCTCACTAAATCCAGAAGTCCGTATGGCCAGAAGGAGGAGCCACTCCTGAGACACACTTTGGTACAATTATTACTGAAATGAAGCTGCCCCATACGAGAAACTGTGTGTGATGTGTATGAGGAAGGGAGGGAGGGAGGGAGACTTGTGTAGGGATGCAGTTGCTTCTTTCAGGTGCCTGTCCAGCATTTTCTCAGCATTGAGCTGTGTGAATACGAAGGACCAAGGTAGGAAGGGTTTCAGGTGTTTTGGGTGTGTTGTAATTTGAAGTTTATGTTTTCGTTGGAGGCTTTGAGGTATACAGGTCACCACTTGACAGTCCAAGTCCCTGCTTCGGTAGAGAAAGAAATCAAGAAAGAAGATGGATCAGTAATTAAAAGGTTTGGCAAGCTGTTGAGGTGTTTGTTACTTACTGCAAATGAATTAACACATTCACAGGAGTGGATTGCAGTGAGTGCCTGCAGGGAATGCAAAGCTTTAGTTGCAGCGGTACTAAAGCAAGGACTAACCCGGTGCCATTGATGGCTTAAACAACATTGAAACAAAACACCACTTTCCACACAACATTGTTAGAGGAGGTAATGCAAAGGCTAGTCTTTATTGTAGGTTTCCAGGGGCAGATATGGAAAAATGCCCACCCGTGCATGAGGAGGATACAATTTTAGAAGTTTAGCAAATGAGCGTAGTTGTAATTGAATGGAGAGTGAATGGATGGATGGGGAATTGTACTGGTTTGAAAGCAAACCCAGTGAGAAACTCCAAGTCAGAAGTACAATTTAATAGGAAAAACTAAAATAAATGCAATAGTACAAAAAAGAAACCACTGACAGAGTCAGGATACAACCTGACACCCTGTCAGTCAGGGCGTTGGTAGCAGTCCGATAAAATGGTGGCTGCAGTCCTCCAGAGTTCTGCTGAAGATGGTTCTGTCGAAGCAGTGATCCTGTAGAAAAGGTCTGGTCTTCACCTGAAGGTCCAGTGGTAGCTCTTGTCCTCTGGGAATCCAGTAGGTAAGGGCTGGCTCTGGTGTTCGAAATCTTAGCTTATATCCAGGATGGGATGCTTGGTTCCTCCCTCTGGGCAGAGCATCTCACAATGGGTGGATGTCATTTTATCAGTCATGTGGTGAGACTAGATGGCCCATTAACAGGAGATATCCCTCCAGAGGGAGGATGGGTCATGGGAGAGATAATGAACCCTGCCCCGGGTTTGACAGCTGGCCCATTAAAAGAAGATAGTCCAGACAAAGGAGGCAAGGGACACAGCCCCACCTGGTTTAACAGCTCCTGAAGATGGTGATAGAATACACTGTAACCCAGGACGAGAGTGAATGGAGAATGGCTGGCTGGAGAATGGACAGACATGAAGAAATGAGGAATGGATGAAGAATGAATGGAGAACGAATAGATGAGTGTAGAATGGATGGAGAAGGGATGGATAGGTGAAGAATGGACCATGAATGTATGGATGACAGATGAATGATAGAGAATGAATGAAGGGCTGAACGGATGGATGAATGACAGGATGATGGAGAATGAAAGAAAGGTTGAACGATAGAGAATGGATGAATGGCTGCATGATGGAGAATAAATGAAGGGATATGAATGGATGGATGACCAGAAATGGATGGAGAATGGTTGAATGCTAGAGAATGAATAAAGGCATGATGGAGAATGGGTGGGTGAATGACAGGATGACGGATGAATGGAAAATGCATGTATGGAGCATGACTGGTGAATAAATGGAGCATGGTTGACTGGAGAATGCATGATGAATGCTTATGAAAATTTGCTAAATCAATAAAAATTCTACGTATATCACTCGGGGTGCGCATCCTCAGCGTTTCCCCTCCGAGGAAAGGCGCACCTAAGGACCCACCCTCGTATAAAGGTAGCCCTGTTTACCACCCTGTGTCTGCCTCTTATTTCTAGAAGGGGAGGGAAAGGCATCGAAATGCACGGAGGATGTGTGACGGATGGATAATGAATGGATGGAGACTGGAATGGAGCATGAGTGGAGGACGTGTGACGGAGCATGAATGAATGGAGACTGAAGGACGGATGTTTGGAGCATGGATGGATGATTGAACGGAGAATGAGTGCTTATTAAAATGCGCTAATTCACAAAATCAATAAAAACTCTCCATGCATCAAGCAGGGTGCGCATCCTCAGGGTTTTCCCCCTAAGAAAAGGTGCGCCTGAGGCTCTCTATATAAAAGCAGCCCTGTTTACCACCCTGTGTCTGCCTCTTATTTCTAGAAGGGGAGGGAAAGGCATCAAAATGCATGGAGAAAGGATTGATAGAGAGTGAAGGAAGGATGGAGCATGGCTGATGATCAGCAAATGAATGGAGGGGGAGTAAGTGAAGGATGTGTGGAGGACAGTGGATGATTGGAGACTGGATGGGGACTGAAAGATGGGTATATGGAGAATGGATGATGAATGAATGGGGAGTGAAGGACGTGTGAAGGATGTATGGAGCATGGCTGATGATTGGAGAAGGAATGAGGAGAGAAGGATCATTGGAGAATGAATAAAGGGGGAGTGAGTGAAGGATGACTGGAGAATGAATGAATGGGGAATGAGAGCTGGATGATTGGAGAATGGATGGATGGGGAGTGAGTGATGGAGGACTGGAGAATGAATGGGGACTGAGAGTGAGTGGAGTTGAGCATGGTGGGTGTGTGAATAGTGTGTGGAAGGATGCATCAATGTGGCACAACTGGGAAACTAGTGGGTTAGTGATACACTCTGGGTGATATGAAAGCTGTCAGCTAAACACATGTGTATGCTGGCTTCTTCTTCCTCTTCCTCTTCTTCTTCCTCCTCCTCTTCTTCTTCATGCTCTAGCCATCCTTCACACTACATTCAGACATTATCCTTGCATACATACATAGAATCATCAGACATGCTCCATTTGCTCATAATCATCTTCCTCTTCCTCTTCTTCGCTCCATCATTTATCAGCCATGCTACATACATCCACCCTTCAGTCTTCATTCATTCAGCATCTATTCTCCATACATTCTCCAATCACCATCCTTTCTCCATATATTTTGATGCCTTTCCCTCCCCTTCTAGAAATAAGAGGCAGACACAGGGTGGTAAACAGGGCTACCTTTATACGAGGGTGGGTCCTTAGGTGCACCTTTCCTCAGGAGGGAAATGCCGAGGATGCGTGACGCACATAGAATTTTCATTGATTTTGAGAACTAGTGCATTTTAATAAGCATTCATTCACTATCCATCCAATCATCGGCCCTGCTCCACACAGCCAATCATCATCGCTCCATATATCCACCTTTCCGTCTCCATTCATTCATCATCTTTTCTCCATACATTTTGATGCTTTTCCCTCTCCTTCTAGAAATAAGAGGCAGACACAGGGTGGTAAACAGGGCTACCTTTATACGAGGGTGGGTCCTTAGGTGCGCCTTTCCTCGGAGGGGAAACGCTGAGGATGCGCACCCCGAGTGATGCACGTAGAATTTTTATTGATTTTGCGAATTAGCCTATCTGAAAAGAGCCCTCAGTTAAAAGCTCACCTAATGAAGTAATGCCCCCAGCTCTAGCCCCTTATAAATCCACCGCCCCTCGGATGAGGACTCGGCCCTGTTTATAAAAACATATATCAGAGAGCTGGTTTCAACCTCAGTTTCTAAGGAATACTGAGATAGCAGAGGGGTCCTAGAATTTGTTTTGTCTTCTGCCTAGGAAAACACCTAAGCGAAGTTACATTAATAGGCTACAAATATATGTGTAAAGAATTCAGAGACTATACGAAGGAAATAAGGTAAAAAATCTATAGGAGTTGGCTATTGCATCATACTTACGTGTTGCTGTGCCTTCTCTGCAGCATGTGTAACTCTGCCTTGGAAAAGCCTGAAAACCACAATTGTGTGAGCCCTCCAGACCTGTGCCCTTTCTAAGTCAAGTGTCTCCTTTTTTTGGTTCCAGGACAGTACTAAATAAAGCCAGCACACAGAAGAGGACCGTGATGAAGGACCGCTATGGAAAACACGTTCACATAGAAGAGCAGGAAGACACCCCAGAAGCGCTCCCCAGGGATGACCTCCAGCATGACCTCCGGCAGCTTCTTAGGCGCTTCTGCCAGGAGGACTGGACACAGGAGGCCAAGTGAGAAGCTGCTGCCTCTGCACAGCGCCACGTGACCCCTCCCGTACGCAGCTGTCACCGTCCCTGGGTAGCAGAGTCATCACCGATGCTGGTCGCTGCCGCTCCTACCTGCGCAGCCGCAGTGAATTTATTTCTCCCCCTCCCAAATTTCATTTTGTGCTATTACAATTTTTCACCCTGTAAGCTAATTCGTGACCAAAGATAGCATCCTTTGGGCAGGATGATTTAGCCGCCACGCTGGCGCCCTGTCAATGTCACCCCTTTCCCTGTCCCTTTGCTCTGGCGCTCGCTCCCTGACACTGCCCTCGCCAAGCAGACTTCATCGACAGGCCTCTTCCACTGACTGCGTACACGCACCGAACAAAGGAGCTGACGTGTAACCTGTAAATAGCAGTGTTTGAACTCAACCGCGGAACGCTCACTGCCCGTCGGCATCGTGGGTTACGAGGCGCAGTGACCCTGCGGAAAGGCGACGGATCGCGGAACGGCACCGCCCGGACTGCAAACGCTGACCGACCCGGGAGGAAGCGCTGCAGAGCTACCGAGTACTGAGACTTACTGTTTAGAGATCCGGTCTAGGCAAAGGCTGTGACAGTCAGGCGAAAGGCAGCTGTTCACAGGAATCACAGCTGACTGTGGCCATCAATAGTGCAGACACCCTCGGACAGCCACTGAAACGTTTCCAAAAGAAAAAGAAAGAAAAATTTCCCCACTAGTTACCCGAGTTGCTAGCAGCTCTAGCTACAGCACGTTCGCATACGGTATTAAAGCCTATAGATCCGGACCTGCGGCGGGGTGTGTTAAACAAATGTAACTCTGGTAGGTTCCCATTTCCATCACCGCTTAGCCAACCTCACCGACTGACTGGGGGTGCTGGCCACTGCACTGTAGATAACTACGGGACAAAGACTTACCCACTATACAAGGAGAATAATTAATTCACCGTGTTTTATCGAGATCGCCTCTTAGCCGATACACGCATGTGGCATTTGAAGGTCAAAACCAAACCCTCCTAGAACCATGTCAGCTTCTTGGCCCTCTTAGCACTGAGCGAGCAGTTTTTATCTTCTGATCAAGTGTTTTTTAAAGAACAAGTGCTCACAATCCTCAGCAGCCGGTTTCTGTTCATATTTTGTTATGTAACTATATATAAAATATATATATATATATTTCTAAACCAACCCTCTGAAAACCACATTAGCATGTCTGCACTTTTATTTTCCGAAAGGGGAACGTAGGGATCTGACGTTTTGGGTGTTCTATACCTTAATATTTAATGGAGGGAGCTCTGTAGGGTTTTAGCGTAACACGCAAACACACCAACTTCATGTTTTTAAACTATTTAAGCTACTTCATTTTTTTAATAGTAGGCTCTACACCAGAGTAAAACCAACCCTCTCCTTTAGGAGCAATCCTTTATCCAAGCTTATCTGGCCTTCTACAATTATAGGGTTCTTTGGGTTTGTTTTTTTTAACGACTCACTCAGTGCTCAGAACAAGGGCACTTCCTCATTAGGGTAATGATGCCAAAAGCATGGAAACATCTCTGGAGTTCTGGCTTCCTGCGGGCAGAACTGCCCGAGGTGCTGTGCTGACACTTTTTGGGCAGGCGAGAAAGGAGACTAAAAGAGAAAAGTGTTTTGGCAGCCAAACCGAACGAGACCCGTGATGAAACATCTCACAGCGCATCGTGGCTTCCTGACTGTCCGAGACAGCACGGGAGGGTCTTCAAGGATGGGGCTCTCAAGAAATGCATTTCTGTTGTGTTATTTGCGGTGCAGATGATGTTCTGTGTAACAGCATAATGGTTATTCACCTCTTATTTTGATTTTTTGCTGTGTTATCAGAGAACTTGAATACTGTGAGAAGAAGTGAATTTTAAGTTGACGAATCAGCATCTTGTTCCCATGGTGATAACACTAATTGAATATATCTATGAGGGCATGTATTAGTTAAAAATTAAAAAGATACACCACTAACAATACATAGCTGCAATGTGTACAATGGCTGATTTAACTAAATAAAAATGTACAAGTGTTAAATGTAGCAACGGTGGCTCGCTCGCTTTTACTGCCGGCGCAGCGGGACAAGGGACGGCGCCCATGCGGGGACCTCTGCTGCGCTACCACGGTTACAGTTCCTCTGTGCCTGTCTTGCTCGCTCGCCACAGACAGAGCAACACCTTGTCGAGGGTGGGCACGACCTAAGCCAAAAGCGTCTCTTTGCTCTTTTTCTCCTCCTTTCCCAATGACAGACAACTGTGTATAAACAAGTCCAACAATCAAACAAATCCGACTCAAACCCACACACGGCAAGCCAATGCCCCCACCATAAAAGAAACCACACACTCCTTCAGCACACGACTGTCACGCTGGCCGGAGGACAAGTGAGGAATAACAGAGGGGGATAACTGATGGGGAATTACGGAGATGCACGTGCCCGGGTGAGCCTCGCTGCCCGTGCCGGAGAGCGTGGCAGCATCAGGGAAACGGGAGACGTGACAGAGGGAGGCTAGCACCCGTTATTATGTGTTTTCAAATCCCAACCTGATCAGTTTCCCTCGACAGTGTCAGTACTCCCAAACATAAACACTATTTTGCTGAGAATTGCTGGCCACTTCTCCTTAGTACCTAAAGTAAACATCTTTCCTCGAGTCACATTCATTTTCGGTTTTTTTTAACAAACAAGTTGTTAAATCCAGGGACTGTCTTTGTGCTTGCTGTGCCCTCACAAGTAGCAGCCATAATTCAAGTACTAACTTGTTCTTGCTTTCCACCTCGAGAAACAGAAGGCTTTTTTTCTTTTTTTTTCTATATACTAATTATATGAACCAGAACCAACTAAGCTTTTTTCCAGACTGACCCTAACATATCTCAACAGTGGGTTTCATTAGCAGAGCCTGTTACGTCCTGCCTCTCTTCCTGGCAAACCCTGGAAGATGCTGGTGGGGCCCTATGATGGGCAGAGAGCTGTTTACTAAACTCTACTGTCCCTGATGACCTCGGTGGTAGGTAGCACCAAAGGGTGGCAGCTGACTCCTTCCTTTGATGACTTAATATTTTTATTTAACACACCATAAAACTGGACTACAACTGGTGGAGCACCCTGTGGGCGCTTCCTAGAACACATGGATTCACAATGCAGAGATAAGTGAGCCAGAAAACACAGACAGACTGAGTTCTCCGCTGACAGCTTATGCCACGTACGGATAATCAGTGGATTTTGTAGCAACTCTGCACACTACAGCCTATAATTTCAGGCCTTTGATAGTGGGCAACTTCCAAATCCAATACGCTTCCCTCAGGAAATAAACCCAAGTGGCTTCACCTGCACCTTTACCTTAAAACATCCACCATATCCCAGGTCTGGCTCTGCAATTGCTGCGAGCACTCAGCATGGGAAACAGCATTTGAGAACAGCCTGAAGCTAAAACAGTTGTCAGGTCTCATAATATCTGGTAAAGAGGTCACTGGCTGCCATTCTTGTCACTACAGTGACAAAGCCAGAAAGAGCAGCAGCTGTATGCTCAGCCTTTGCTGTGTTTTCCAGTGCCCAACGCAGAGCTGGCTTGGACAGGCCCGACCCTGTCCTCAGCTGTGGCAGCAGCCCTAGGCCCAATCCCCCTCTGCTTGCCCTGCCAGCTCTGGTTCCCACCTCTTCCATCAGGAAAGGATTATACATCTAGGAGCCTATCGAGCATCGGGGAACTTACTGGGGTGTCTGCAGGGAAATAGAGTAAGGTGAGCTATGAGAAAATACATTTCTGATGTACTGGAAGGGTGTGAGGAGGAGCCCTCATTGTACGTGCACACCGCATGGCTATTAAGACACAACACTGAAGCCACAAGTCATTCCTTCAGCTGTTGCAACAGAAGCCCAAACAAGGACATGCAGCCACACAACCACCCCCAAACAGGAAACCTGCTCACGCCTTACCACAGACCTGAACCTATTTATCCCTTTGGGCCGACAGGACATCTCCGGATCACTGAATGTCTAGTGATGGCACCCATTTAATTCAAAAACCAACTGACTCCCTTTTCCCTCCTGCTTTCCAGATCTGCTCCATCAAATCAACATCCTTTTTGGTCAGTTTTAGTTGTGTGGGGGGATTTTTTGGTGTTTTTGTGTGGTTTTGTTTTTTTTTTTTTCAATAAATCCAACACCTCCTTTGTCTACTGACTAAATCAATACCCGAGTGATCATCACCTGAGGCCCAACATGGCTGTTGCTGAGCTTAAGGCTAAAACTGAGCTCACCTGTCACCTCACTCTCCCATAATTAAACATTAAACTAAAAAAAAATTAAAGACAGCAAATAAACACACAGAAGTATCTCAACCAAATTAATGAACTGGTGTTCCCTCTGCTCCTATTGTTCCAGCAGCTGGCTAACCATGAGGATTATATTTTTCCCTTTGTCACGCTACAGTTGCAGCTCTGTGTTGTCATGTCAATAGGACACCACAGGAGCTATCAGAACAATAGGATTAAATTAAAAAAAAAAAAAAAAAGGTGCTGTGAAAGCCTGCAGCAGTGCTACAAATCTGTCTGAAACTCCTGTGTTAACCAAAACACTCTCTCACTTTATGAACCCCAGAAGGAAACATCAGAATTACATCACGAGTTCAACGGTGGGGTCTCCTAACACACCCCTTTCTCAAAGTGTGTTGGGATGCTTCCCTTGAGTGGCATCTCCTCAAGGTTAATCCTCAAGGCTGAGAAATAAGATAGGGCCACTGTTGTTGGAATGGATGAGCAATACCCATCTCTACTTACTAATTGGTTTTGCTAGCTGTAACACCATTGATTCAATATTCATTGAGAAACAGTGCACTATACCTGCAGTTCCAGCTACCCTCACCATGTGCTAAATCATTTCGATTAAGTTCTTTTTATTTATCATAACAAATCACTTCTTGTTTTATATCTATAAATGTGGCTCATCATCCTTAATCCTGCAGGGTAAGGCTTCGATTACACCTGTATAAACCCTCGGACACAAACCACAGACAAAGCCTGGATGCGCCTGCACCGGACCCTTCTCCGAGGAGAGGTTTAGAAAGCCAGGGGCCCCATCTGCAGCTCTCACTCTGCCGGGGACAGTCTCCTACTCCATGAACCCCAAAAGATCTCAATTACAACACCGCCTCTGACATTAACCTAAGTTCTGGAGAGGACGTGGGGAAAGCTACCTGGGAGACAGCCGGTTCTTTTTCAAGGTACGCAGAAACAACTGCTGTACCTGCAGAACCTCTCTGACTTCAATCGGTGAGTTGCTGGCAAGACAGCAGAATCTTTCCAGCCTTTCACCCCGGGCATCGGTAACGACACAGGCTGCACCCAGTCCTCCCCCTCCAGGGGATGCTGTCTTTAGCTCTGAGTTGCACAATATCAAGCTGAAGGGAAAGGGATCTAAAGAAATACGAAACCCACGCACCTAAAGGACCATTCCTTGAAATAATGCAAAGGAGTGACTCAGTCCCAGCCTTATACAATGAAAAGCCACTGGTGATAATCAGCAGGACTGAATTGATAATATTGGGTACTTATCTAAGACATAACTAGCAGTAAGGACAAAATCCCCCATCCCTCCTCACCCCGTCACCCCAAACACACAGACAATACTGCAAGGAGCATCTGCACGTACCTCTTTCTATTTCTATCTCTGGTGCTCCATGGAAAACCAGGGGTACTAAAATACAGCTTAAAAGAGCTGGTTGAACTTCCGTGAGGTCAGACAGAAATAACCTGCCAGCTTCCTTTGAACAGAACTGACCTCGCACAGGACTCCTATTCAACACCACTAGAGTGCAGCAAACCGTCAGTATGCCACAGAAAAAGCGCAACGAAACTCCCAAAAGTTTTTTTTCTGCCGGCAAATACTCTGTTATCGCCACGGAATTTCCCATCCCTTATTCCAAATATTAGAACTTATACAACGGATGTATTTATTTATGCTTACTCTGAGTGCTTCCATGTTCCCATCCTTCACTTGATTCTAAGGATTGCAGCCACAGAACATGAGGACTCTGTGCTCTGATCTGCCGAGAACAATTAGCTGCAAATCCTCTGGGGTTTGGATTTTTGTGCAGTGATTTTGGGTTGGGTGTTTGGTTTTAAAAAAAAACTTTTGGTTTTAAAAAAAAAAAATTCTAGTATTTTCTTCCTAGTCTGTAAAGCTCCTCAAAAGTTTTCCCCTTTTTTATTTCACTTGTAGTCACACAAATATTTTCTCTGGTCAACACAGAACATTTAAAAGAAAGACAAAGGGAAAAAGTGAAAGGTTTCCTCCCTTCTATTTCTACCTTAGCTGACTAAACCCAGAGAAGGTTGTAAAGGTCAGGCTCAGGCTGGACATCCTGGGGGCTCAGTGCAACCTGACCCTGCAGAAAGTCTTATACCAAACCAGAACTGCTGCAGTTAAACTGTTCGGTGTTTCACCAACCACCCTGGGAAACGGGACTTACAGATGCTTTCCACCATCTCCATGCTGAAAATCCTCACTGATGCTAAAATTAAAATACATTCCAAAGACTTTTTCTGCAGCTTTCTATGACAGTAACAGCGCTTAAACAGTTACATAAACTGAGAAATACACAGAAACACCACTTGTGGTTAAAGCTTAGGAGACCTGGTTACAATTCCACAGATTTGATACTCCTCCCTTTGCAAAACAAATCAACAGAATAATTGTCAGTGGAGACTAAGAACACAATTCTTAACTTCAATTTCCACAAAGCTATCTTTCATGGAAATAGATAAAGTCATGAAAAAACCCAGCAAAATCAAGCACTACATAACTACATTTTTTGCTGGTACAAATTCAACTGATACTCGAATTCCCATTTTTCCTCATACACCTCTGTAGTACATGACAATCCCATCTCCAGTACAATGACATCACAACCCTTTAAATAATATTTTCGGTTTCTTTGAGTTTGTTAGAACACCATCAGAACAGTTAACTAACCCATACAATTAAAAATCAGTACTGTGCTTTGTTCAGTTGGTATTTTGAGACTCTTATCAAACAAACTGTTTGAAAATAAATCAGGAAAGGGAAGGGATACAACCCTCAACTTCACTTTCCCCTCCCCTATTCCTCCCCACACGTGAAAACTCCACGATTACAGCTTAACATTCACTGTCAACAGATAACATTTCACCATATTTCTTGCAGTCTATGAATCATTGGACAAAATAATATTTTTCTCAGTTACAAGGCTGAAATTAGGTAGGCCTAATTCAAACCACAGCATATTTTGGCTTACTTATCGGCTGGAGGGAGAAACACAACTTCTGCAGCTCTTCGGTGGTGGAAACGGCAGCATGGTTCATCTGCTTCGTGCACGAGGATTTTAAGAGACCACAATCCAGCATTTCAAGTTTATTAGCAAAACAATTATTTGTTCAAACAATGAAACTCACATAATTACATCTCGGTCGCAGGCACACCTGAGAAAACAAGTTAAAAACTTCAATTGGAGCTCAACTGTGTCTCCATCTCTCCACAGTGGTACCAGAAAGCAGTGACTGACATCCCACTGCTGGTAGAAAGATGTTTTAAGTGAACCCCGCATAACACAGCACACTTTTGTAATTGTTCCAATACCATAAAATATTTCAGTATTTATCAATCCATGAAAAAACTGTGAGAAAGCAAAAGTTAATGTAAAAAATTATTTTCCATAAAGAGCAAGTCACTATCATTAGTCTGATAACAAAGATTTTCACACTCTCGTTTCCATCTAGTCTGACCAGGATGAACAAGAACATGTGGAAATAATCAACAGCAGCCAAAGCATTTACATAATTTCTTTAGGCTCTACAAACACTTTCTCCAATCAGCACCTTTTAAGAACCACAAAAAACTCCAACAGCTCCACTACTTTTAACAAGATGTGGACAGTTCTGAACATACTAAAAACTCATCAACATTAAAGTCGTAGCACATATCCAGTAAAACTCTCAGCAACACTAAAACCCCTCATCCTGGTAAACTATATTTTCGTAAAAAAGGAAGGCAAGCAGCAGTAACTTTGTCAGAAAAAGACACCTAAATCCAAGCCTTTGAAAATAAACCAGTACATTTAAGTAAGCTGCTCTCGCACTGTGACTTGTACACACTTGAAAGTTCCCAAAAAATGAAACACATTGTTTAAACAAAGGCCCAAGTACTCCAATTAAATATCGAGAGCAGCTGTGTACCAGCACAGGTGGAAGCTTGCCTGGTAAACTAATGCTCCATTTTCCAGGCAAAAACCACACTTTTATAATTAAAGCCTCTTCCTTACAGCAGGACAAGCAAACCAAACCAGGTTCACAGGCTGAACGCCTCCAGGTTCTATTCTTTGTTATGTAAGACAGAAGGCCTCAAAGCAACAGACAAAGCCCCAGGCCTTATACATGACGGCCCAAGCCCTCAGCACGCAGGAGGGCCCTCAAACCCCCTCACAGGCAAGAGCCGCCACAGCCACAAAGGCCCCC